>JAODAL010061043.1:0-20556 GCA_025379985.1 Phyllomedusa bahiana | reverse complement strand
GAGGCCCTAACTCCCTGTATACTACCTAACTGTTGCAGCCTATTTAAAGGGCCCTAATTTTACCTACAGCTTACCAACGGGGGAAACCCCCCAACCTACAGCCAAACTAATTGGGGGCCCCTTTCAACCAAAACGGGTAGCCTATCTATTTTCCCTAACGGGGGCCCCTGCTTATTACAGGGGGGTGTTTACCTACCCACTCGGGGAACTGGGAAACCCAAAAGGTTTTCTAAGTTATGGCTTGAAACCCTGCTCTCCCACCCCTTTGGGCAGTTTTAAAAGGGGTGGGAAATTTTTAACCCCTAAAGTTAAATTTCAAAATTTTTTAATTTTCAGGGGTGAGTTTTTAGGTCGGGCCGGGAAAAGCCCCCTTTGGCGGGTGGAAGGGATGCAAAAAGAAAAGGGAAAAAAAGACTAAGAGAAGAGAACGACTCTCAGATAAGACATCCCCCTTTATCCCTAAAATTTCGGGGGTTTTTTTAAAAATTTCCCTTTTTTTGGGAAACTTGTTGTTGTCACTAAAAATGGTTTGACCTAAAGCTGGTGTCTGACCTCAAAGTGGCCCCTTTTTATTGGCGGTGTTGTTTTTTTTATCCCTGACGGGTGGTGACCTCTATTTTGGTCCCCTATAGGGGCGGTTTTTTGTAGGTTATACCTGGCTGGTGTCTGCCCTTCTTTTGGTTGCTCCCTATGGCGGGTTTTGTTGTATTTTTATTTTGGGCATTGGTTTTTTTTGGTAGTGTTAATTCCCCCTTAATTGTAAAAGTAAAGGGAACACCCTGACCCGTGATAATTTTGACTTTCTTTTTTTCTGGGTGTTTTTTTTAGAAGGTGGGAGGGGCGTGACCAAGGGGTGGAGGGGATTTTAAAAATTTGGGGGGGGAGGAGGATATTGTATGGGGGTTTAAAGGGGGATATTTTTAAGTGGATGGAGGGGGATTTGAAAGGGGGTGGAGGGGTATTGTATTGGGTGGGGGGGGAAAAAATTGTTGGGGGTTTGGAGGGGGATATTGTATGTGGGTGGAGGGGGATAATTGTATGTGGGTGGAGGGGATATTGAAATGTGGGTGGAGGAGGATTTTGTATGTGGATGGAGGGGGATTTTTATGTGGGTGGAGGGGATATTGTATGTGGGGTGGAGGGGAATTGATTGGGGTGGAGGAGGATATTGTATGTGGGTGGAGGGGGATATTGTATGTGGGGTGGGGGGTATTGTATGTGGGTGGAGGGAGATATTGTATGGGGTTGGAGGGGATATGGATGGAGCTACTTAGCCATGTGTCAATGATTGTAAGACTGCCCAAAATGTGTGAAAAAGATAGATATGTGCTCACTTGCTATTTACTACACAATACAGTTCTGTTTTGCACACTGGAAATTATGTGGTTAAAATGGGGCGCATTTATGCCGAGGTGGGTAATATTTTCATGTACAGTAGGGTGGGCCCCCAAGATCAACTCCCCTGTGGACCCCAGACCCCCCAGTCCGACACTGACCACAGCCTTTCAATTGGGTTGATGTCTGCACTTTGGCTGGGTCATTACAACATCTTGACTTTTTTCTTTTTTCAGCTATCCTGTTGTGGATTTGTTGGTATGCTTGTGATCATTGTCCTGTTGCATGATCCAGTTTCAGTAAAGCTCTAGCTGTTGGATAGATGGCCTCACATTTGACTCTAGAATACTCTGGTATACAAGGGACTTGACAATAGGATTGGTTACTTGTATTTATATGCTGTGCAAATGTTCACCAAAAGTTAGGATGTTCTTTATAGTCAAAGTTTTCCACTTTGGTCTCATCTGTCAAAAGGACATTGTTTCAGAAGTTTTTTTGGTTTGATCAGATACAGCTTTACAAACTTAAGCGTACTGACTTGTTGTTTTTAGAAAGAAAGATCTCCTGGCAACCTTCCTAAACAAGCGGCATAAATTCAGTCTTTTTTGTACTGTCATCAACTTGAATACTTAACACACTTACTGAGGCTTGCAGAGTCTGCTATGTAGTAGCTCTTGGTATTGTTTTTATTTTTTTTATAGTGCGAAGCAAAAGGATGACAATGTATTGATCTTTTGACTTTCAGAGTCCAGATCTCACCCTTCACTACAGTTTTGAATGTGAGATTACCATCATTTTATAGACGATCATCTTGGCTATCTCATACATAAATTTGACTTTAGCATATGCTTCGTTTTATTGTCATGTAACTGCATTGTTACCCACTTGCTCCTGGTTTCTTCTTGAATACTACAAATTACAACCATTCCCTAATAGCTCAGTGTATTATTAGGTTTATTCCCAAACAGAAGGTCACTGGTTCAAATTGAGGAACACTTCATCCAGCTCATCAATAGTGGTCTCTTGGCCAGGAAAATTGTCAAACTGCATTATAAGAATGCCATGACACATGGAAGAATATGAAATTAAACACGTCAATTCATTCCAAAGTCAAGAGTTGGACATCCAGGCAAAATATTGGCGTTAACAAGTTGACTCATCACGAGGTCTCTCAATTCTGGCGTGACAAACACAGCAGTGGAGATGACTCGTATGCTTTGTAATAGTGAGATCACTGACATCCATGCAAGCACTGCACGATGTGCATTACACAAGTCTGGAATGGTGGGCCAAAAAAGGTGAAGAAGCTTCGACTTCAATATCATCATAAGAAGCATTGGCTCAAGATTACTTAAACATATGAAGAATGGACAGTAGAAGTTTGGATACGTGTTATTTAGGTCTGGAAGTATCAAAGGAAAAGGGGCTAATGGATCCAGAAATTGAAGGAACTGTCAAGTTCGATTAAGGAAGCCTGATGACATGGGGTTGTTTCACAGCCAAGGGCATTGGATAATTGATCAGAATTTAAGATGGTCTTAGTGCTGAGCTATATGTGAGTATCCTACAAGATGAGTTACTTCATACTCTCGAGTACTGTGGGTATTAAAAGAACAACATAGTGTTCCAGCAGGACAACAATCAGAAGCATATGTCAAGATTGTTGAAGAAATTGTTCACTGACAATGAAGTAGAGTTGCTTGATTGACCACACATTACCCACACCTCACCCTATTTGAACAACTGTGGGTAGATTTGAAGAAACAGCTGTATTCGTACCCAATTGTGTTGACCAGTTTGCACCAACATTGGAAACATGTAAAAAAGAACTGGAATCAGATTTCAGTTGAGACATACTTGTATCTAATCAAGAGCATGCCCAGAAGGATACTGGTGGTGTTGAAAGAGAAAGGTGGATTTACAAAATAATAAAAATGAAAGTCTAGATTTTTAGGAGCAAAACAGTAACAATGCGGTTACATGACAAGAATCTGCATAACTAAGAATATGCTTAATTGTTGCAAGTCAAATTGATGTATGAGATAGCCAAGATGATTGATATAAATTGATTGATATATGTATATAAAATGATGGTAGCCTCACATTCAAAGCTTTAGTGGATGTTGATATATGAAGGCTGAAAGTCAAAAGTTCAAAACATTGTTAGCCTTTTGCTTGGTACTTTAGTGACCTTGGTTTGAATTTTCTGGGACATCCTTTGGAATAATCATTCTAACTGTACAGTGATTAACTTCAAATTCTTGGAAGGGCCCCTTAAAACTGTTAAAAGAATTACTTAACTATCGTCATCGGGTCAAAGTCAATATCGGAATTATCAAGACTTTTCCCCGATATTTGAAATAATTATCGCCGTTCCCATTAAAGTCTATGGGAGAGGAAAAACCCCCTTCTTTTATTACACCCAAACGGGCTGGAGAAGCTGTATTAACTCCACAACAGTCAAATGGATACGTTAATCTCGGCAAACACTTGGGTTAAAAAAAGCCACAGAAAATAAGTCACGCCTTCATATCCCTGTCTTGTACCAAAAGCATGACCCTTAAACCTGCAACCCACAAATTAAAAAGTCCCCAGAGGCGTATGATTTGAACCATCATTTTACTTGAACTGGACTTTGATATACCTTCCGGGCCACAGCATGACCCCCAAACCTGCATCCCCCCAGATTTAAAAAGTCCCGGGAAAAAAGGAGTCTTTCAACCACCATTTTAGTTTCACTGGACATTGACTATATCTGTCCTGCACCAAAAGCCCATTAAACTGTCTGACCCCAGATTAAAAAGTCCCTGAAAAGGGAATCTTTAAACCCCATTTAATTTAAAACGGGACATTGAATATATATGTCCTGACCGCAAATGGCCCATTAAACCGTCTGCCCCACAGAAAAAAAAAGTGCCAGAAATAAAAAAGTTTTGAAAAACCATTTAGTTAACTGGAAGGGGACTATATGTTCTATCCACTATGCCTTTAAAACCTGTTGACCCCAGATAAAAGTCCCGGAAAAAGGAGTTTTTTAAACCCCCATTTTGTTAAACTGGACATTAACAATTGTCCGGGACCGCATATACCTTTTAAACCTGTTGCCCCCAGATTAAAATGTCCCCGGAAAAGGAGTTTTGAACCACCATTTTTTTTTACTGGACATTTGCTATACCTGCCTGGGCCACACATGAGCCCCAAAACCCGCTTTGCCCCCCAGATTTAAAAAGTGCCGCAAAAAGGAGTCTTTGAACCACCATTTTAGTTGAAGGACTTTAAAATTTTATATCTTTTTCCCCGTACCGCTGTAATCTTAAAAAAACCCCTGTCCTGAAACCCCGATTAAAAATGCCGGGAAAAAGGGAGTTTTTTCAACCCCCATTTTATTTGAATGGACTTGATTGTATCTGTCCTTGGCCCACAGCATGCCCCTTAAACCTTTTTGATCCCAGATCCAAAGGGGGCACTATGCAAATTTTGTACAGTGACGTTTTTAGTATATTTTTGGTAATGACATTTGTTTACAGAATTTTTTTGGGAAGTTTTTTTTAAGTTTTACATTATTATCATTTTGTTTTTTTTTAAAGTGGATAACAACAACATAACCCCCCCCTGCAGTTTTTAAAAGGTATTTTTTACACGTTAGATGTTTTTAATTCATCGCACACCCCATAAGTAATAAAAAGGCCTAATATCCCCAAAAACACTTCTTAGTTGAAAAGACATTTGCCCTCCTGGCTTTCTGAAGTGATTCACCCAAATAATTAAAGGGTTTTCATTTTTCCCCCAAATCTTCCTCTGATTGGGGACAACTCCCCTGGAGACAAATGAGCGACCCCTTGTACTCCACCCCCAAAAATTTTAAGACTCAAATTGTAAAATTTGTGTCCACCCCTGGACCCCCTTTTTTGACACTACTTAAAACCTCACGAAATCACCTTTTTTTCAAAATCTGATTTTTTAGAGAAATTTGAACTCTCCTGATTGCCCCTAACAGTGAGAGCCACTGCTGCCATCAGCCCATCTTTAACACGCGGGTTTTTCAGCAGCCCCACGGCCGGAGTTACAGTGGTACGGTGAGATCCAGGCTAGGCTGTATTATTAACACGCAGGTTCAGCTGCAGGGCCCTGATTACAGTGGGTCGGTGAGGCCCAGGGGCGTCCGTCATTTATTAAAGGGAAAAAATCCCTTAGACGGAAGCAAAAAAACAGTCGTGCTGAAGCAGAGTGTGGAAGGGGAATGTGAGGTTAGCCCTCCACCCTTCTCAGTACACAGTCAAGACCTGGGTAAGCTTCCCCCCCGTAGAGTGTGGACCAAAGGCTTCATTGGAAAAATTTGGTTTAAAGCTCCTGTTCCCCCAGGGCCCTTTTTTTTGGATTCTTTTTTTCATTTTACTAACTGCTTCAGGAAATGTCTCGTTTTTGTTCCTTTTTGTGCTCCATACTCCATGTCCTTAATAATTACTTGGTCAAGCTCCTGTACCTCCCTTTTACAAATTCGAGGGAAAATTTTTTATACGATTCTTTGTTTCCTTTTTTTTAAATTTTATTAAATGGTTGTTAATACAGGGGTTGTGCTATGTTTTAAAAATCTTTCAAAAACAAAGTCTTTTGCAAATGTGTCCATTTTAAATGTCAAAAACCATTCCGTTTTTAGCACCTCACCCCGAGCCACCTTACAATGTGAAGAACAAATGTCTGTAGAAACCACATTTTTACAATAGGACCTGTAGTCTAGCTGTATTTCACAGAAAATGCCCCCAAAAATTCAAAACAGATCCATGAGCCCCTTTTGACAATTTGAAGAACAAATTCTGTTAGAAACAAAAAATTTTTTTTAAAAAAGGGCCTGTTTTTACTGCATGTCACAGCAAAAAGCCCCAAAAAAATTTAAAAAATGAAAATTGAGCCACTTTTGGCAATTTGAAAAAACAAATGTCTGTTAGAAACAAAAATTTTTTTTAATAGGCCTGTAGTATTACTGCATTTCAAAGCAAAATGACCCAAAAAAAATTTTTAAAAATGATTCTCAGCCACTGTTTAAAAAATTTTTAGGGAAAATGCCATAAAAACCCATTTGTTTCCCAAAAGGACCATCTTTATAGCTGTATCTCACGACCATGACCACAAAAAATTAAAAAAAGACCCCACACCACTGTTAAAAATTGTGATTGAAAATGCCCTTTGAAACCCTTTCTGTTCTAAAACCATAATTAAAGCTGTATCTCACAGCAAATACCAAAACCCCTTGACAAAGCGCAACTTCTAAAGATAAAGTGGTACATGGAATACGGTGTTTCATGAAACCCTTTCTGTTTTTACAGTCCCACACCCCAAACCAGCAAAATGAATGTTGGGAAAAGAGAATAAAGTAAGAAAGTCATTTTTAAAAAAATTTTTTTCAAGAGGACCATTTCTGTTTTAAGGAAAGTGAAGTAGACGGGACTAATCGGTGACCTTGGGAAATTGGGGCCAAAAATCTCAGAGATCACTGCCCTGATTTATCTTGAGAAAATCAAAGATCCACATTTTCTGTGGAAAGCCGGGTCGTTTGCTGTAATGACCCCTCCACTGTGCTAAGGTCCGCTCAATTTTGACCTGGCTGCGGGAGGACAAACCTCTTGGCGTGGCGAGCGAGCTGGCCTTGTCATTTTGGATACCCAGAAGTCTATTGGGGCCGGAACACATCAAAAACTCGTGTTGAGACGCAGTAGTCGTGCACCATGTCTTAAAATGGTTTGTGTGTTGGATGTGTGCCCCGCATTGATGCTTTGGGGAGGTGGGAAATAAAGATTGCCAGAGGTCACCCATTTGGGTTCTGCCCCCCTTGCCTGCTTGCTATGCCGCACGGTACTTGGACTCTACTGCGTCACGTCGCTGACCCTTGTTCCCCCGTGACATTTGGGGGGAAAGTTAA
Source organism: Phyllomedusa bahiana (assembly GCA_025379985.1). NCBI lineage: Eukaryota > Metazoa > Chordata > Amphibia > Anura > Hylidae > Phyllomedusa > Phyllomedusa bahiana. Next base: position 13,304 of record JAODAL010061043.1, on the reverse strand, counting down.
ACAGACGAAAAGATGTCTCCCGTTGTCAAAACAGCAAAATCCCTTTCTTGCATTTTACTCTCTATTTGGGTGGGTGGAAGGAAAGGCTGATTTTTTTTTTTGTACCGGGGATCCCGGGGGGGGGGCCACCATAACTGTTTTCTTTTTTTGGGCCTTTAAAGGAGGTCATGTTGGAGGAAAAGGAGCATCAAGCACTATGTGAAGGGTGGAGCCCTTTATTTCCCCAAACCTCGGTCGAAAGGGGATAGCAAACTGATTTCCTCATCTTCCTCCTCCACCTCAAATTTTGCGCCAACCTCTTTCCAAGGCAGGGACGTCGGGAACGTCGGTTTTTCTAGGGGTTTCCTCCCCCCTCTCCTGCTTCCCCCGCCTCGCTTCAACACAGCCCTACTTGCCTCAAACTTTTACCCTGAGACTGAGGCTCGCCTTGCACAAACTTGGACCTGAACCACTGCATAATGGACCGTAAAGTTGTGAAACTGTCGGGGGCCCTTTTGATTCAAGGGGAGAAAGGTCCGAGTCCCCCATCTATCCATCTCCTCCTCTGCATGGTGTGACCTGTGGGTTTTTGAGTGTAAAAACGATCGTTTTCCCGAAATAGATACCACAAAGCTCATGTGACAAGGGCATTGTCCCCCACTGCCATTTTGGTGGCTTCTTCAAAACTGGCAAAGGGTTGGTGCAGACCTTTTTACCCGCCTCCCCCTGGTGGTCAACACCCCGAGGTCCACACCGCTGCTTGCGGCCATGTGTCACTTCGTACTGCGTATGGCATTGCGCTGCGGCCCCAATCGTGAAGCATGTGGAGGGTGGAATTCCAGCGTGTTCCCTTTGGTCAACAATGAGACTTTTTGAGGGGGAGGCCGAGCGGGACGCGTAACGCACCCAACCGGGACGAAGCAGAGTCCCGAAGGGTTAAAAGTGTGAGTTTAGCCCTCGAGCCTTCCCTCAGCAGGCATTTCCGGGCCCCGGGGTAGGGGTTTTTGAAATTTCAGGCCCGCGAGGATCATGACGTGGGGCCAAAGGCAAGGGATGTGTCCAGCCTCCCGATTTTAAGGGCACCCCAGGAATTTCGACCATTATCGCACACCCCCTTTGGCCAGGAAACAAGGTTCTTGTCACCCGGGGCCAGCCTTGATCTCTTTGCAAAAGATCGTCCAAGTCCTCCCCTGTGTGTTAAACGGTCTCCCAAGACAGATTAATTTCAAACGGCTTGGTTTCATGGGACGGGGTTTCTCCAGTGGACCTTGGGGGAAAAAACCCCTTTGCACCATACTGTGGTTTTGAAGAGCATGCCCCCGGACCCCTGAGAGCTCCCTTTTAAAACCCCCAAAAGAGACATCCCCCTTAGCCCCACACAGTGAGCTGTCACAGGGGGTTTTATAGGGGCCTTTTGGCCCCGTGTTTTACTAGTCCATGTGTTGGTGGTCAGATGGACTTTGCCGGCCCACAGATGCAGACAACCCACTTAAAATTTTTAAAGGATACACTGGCGGGCCCGGGGGGGCGGGGACGGCTTTTTTGGATAAGAAGTCCCCTGCTCGGCATCGGGGTTTTGGGGGGCAGGAAAGGGGCCCCATGATGGGGGAAAACCCCCATCTGTGTCCACCAAGGAAAAGGGCCCCCCAAAAAAACTTTTCCCAAAGGGCCCAAAAGCCTGGCAATGCCGACTTTCAGGCTTTTGGCTCTGGGAGGGTTTTGGGGTTTTAAAGTTTTTTTTTTTGCCCCCAAACCCTGGTGGAGAAAGGGGCTGGCTGTAGACTGGCCGCTGTATGGCGCAAAGGTCAAACTGGTGGAAGGAGAAGGGGTAGGGTAGGTCTCTGGTTGGGGTGGGGTATCAGGCGGGCGGTGGAGGGCCCGAAGTTTAGGCTGATCCTTGCTCATGGCTCCGGGGAGACTGGGCACTGAGGGAAAGCTTGGTCATGGCAGAGGAGGAGGAGGCGGGGACGGGGGTGGGTGACAGTTGGGTTTTGGGAAACCCCGGGGAAACGGGGTTGCCTTTTCTCGCCAAATGTTTCCCCCCCTTTCAAACCAAAGCATCTGCTGGCATGTGAATAGACAAGTTGGTTAGTTAAACACCAAAGATGTTTCCCCTTTTAATGAAGCCTTTTTTCGGCAAAGGCGGCATATGACATCCTCGGTGAATCAGAGGCTTTCCCGAAAAAGGCCCAGGTTGAGAGATTCCCCCCTTTACCCTTTCCCATGGGCGATAACGAGGAGGGGTTTTTTTTCCCAAAACGTGGCTGGCGGAATAATCTCAGCGGACTTGTACGAAAACCCCCCTCTCCCCCTTTTTTAGGCTGGGGCCCGTAAAAGCAATACCCCAAATTTTCTTCCTCCTCGTCCAGTGATGAAGCCCCTCCCAAGTAAATTCTGCTAAAAAGCCACGTTGGATCCGCAATGTGTCATCATCATCATCAACAAAGTAAATTCCTTGTCCTGACATTCTTTTCCCTGGAGCTGGGGTACAAGCAAAGGCACGCAAGGCGTTGCCGACCGCCCGGGATTTTTTGCGATGACCGGCTTCCTTCTCCTTTCCGATTGCATCAGCGATTGGGCATCAGGTCCCCCCCCCCAAAAACATCCTCTTTGGCCCTTGATCTTTTAAAATGCCTTCGCCCCCAATGTTTTTTGTCATCAAGAGGTCTTAAAAAATTATTATCCACAGTTTTTGGGTACATGATTACATTTGGGCTGCCCTTGCTTCATGTTGGAGGTGTGAGATGATAAGACAAATTTGGGCCGTAGGGAAACGGGGGTAAGCTGCTGGATGAGGTTGCTTTTAAACCTGAAGAACAGTTTGGCAACGCGTTGTTACTGAGTTCACAGGGGCACCGACCCGCGATGACAGGCCTGACGGCCCTGAAAACCAAAGATCCACTGGCTTGCGTGTTGTCGCCAGCATGGAAGGATCACCTTTTCTTACCCTACCCCCTGTCCTACCCCCCCTCTTTGCTGCTTACCATCTGCTTTCCGCTCCATGTTCAAAAGATAAAATTTTAAAAAGGTAGGAAAGGGTTTTTTTGACGTCTCTTATTGAAAGACGGCAAATCACAGTATTCTTAAATCCCTTAATTGCCTCACCCAACTGGGATTAAAAAACAGATTTTTTTATCAAATACGTAAAATGGGGGTCTGGGGGAAGAACCTAACACCAAATAAACAGTGGTTCTTCCTTCAATCCCAGGGATTTACAACTCCCCAGGACTAGAAATTGAAGTTTTTAACAAAACATCATACAAGTCGCATCGCCCCAAAAACTGTTTCACGAGCGCAATAAAATATTAAAAAGTTACATGGATGAGAAATTGCTTTTTTTTCCCAGAAATGAAAAAAGGAACAGTTACTAGAAAATTTTTCTATCAAAATTTCGATATGTGTCGTACAATTGGGGCTTTTGAAAAAAATTTGGGGCCGCACCCTGCTAAGCTTTTTAAAAATTTTTAGGGGATAAAAAACATTTTTTTTTTTAAAAAATGAAATACACCAACAGTTACTAAAAAATTTTGTACCCAAAATTTTAAGTGAAGGTGGCGTTTTGAAAAAAACTGGGGCAACCACAGTGCAATACAGCTAATTAAAATTTATACGGATAAAAAAAGTGGTTTTTCCCCCAATTTAAATACACCATCATTACTACAAAATTTTCTGATCAAAATTTAAGTACAAGGTGGCTATTTGAAAGAAACTGGGGTGCCCCAAAGTGAAAAAAGTTTTTTTAAAAGTTATACTGTAGAAAAGGTGGTTTTTTTGCACCAATTAAATCCCAACATTTTAACAAAATTTCTGACCCAAATTTAAGCAAGGTGGCTATTTAAAAAAAAAAGGGCGCCCCAAAAAGCTCATACAGCTATTTAATAGTTTTTAGGGAAACAAAAGGTTTTTTGCACAAAGAAATACCCCAACAGTTATACAAAATTTCTGTATCCAAATTTAAGTAAAAGGGGTCTTTTTGAACAAAACGGGGGCACCCCCAAAGTGCAATACGTATTTAAAAGTTATAGGTAACAAAAGGTATTTTTGCACCAATTAAATACACCAACGTTACAAAAAAATTTTCTTACCCAAAATTTTAAACGGGAATTTGAAAAAAACTGGGCGCACGAAATAAAAGGTACAATTTCACCTAGGTGCGGGGTGGGTGCGGCAAAAAGGGTAAAAAAAACAATTAAATGAGGTTCAAAGCGAGTCTGGGCTGCACTTTTAAACCCTCCTTCCAAAGCCATCCTGTCGCTGTTTTCCATCCACCTCCTTCTCCCCCCCAGTGCTGGCAGGTAGATGCTTCTTTAAAGTCTGGCTTAACAAAATAAAAACGAAATTTTAACCTACGTGAGGGGACGAGGTGCCGTGTTGGATGGCCGATATGTGTCCCGAGGTTTCGATCTCGGTGAAGTAAAGCCTATAGCCATTTCGATCATAGGTATGAATTTATTTTGAAAGCAGGACTGTGGAATGGCATGGATTGGGGCAGGGTTTTTTTGGGGAAGTCAAAAATAGGGTGGGGGGGGCTGTCCCATGTATCAGGGGTGGGCCCTTTTGGCCCTACTTAAAGGGAGGAAGGGCAAAATGGGGTGGTGTGTTTTTTTTTAGTCAGAAGGGTTTGGGCCCGTGGGACCAGAGGTGGGAAGACTGTGCTGCAGTTAGCCGTCCCTGTATACCACATTCCCCCCATTGTGTGGGGGAATGCCCCAGGGAACTACCCAAAACTTTGAGTTATCCACAGGACTTTATATGTTTTTTTGTGGGCTGAAATTAAGCCTGTATCCTTGTTTTCGGTTTTGGGGTGTAACCTGGCTAAATAAAAAACCGAGGACTTTTAAAAAAAACGCCCGGGGCGGTGTGTTTTTTTGTACCGAGTTACATCCCCACACTATTATTTAATGTTCCAGCTAAAAGCATAGTTGTCTGTATGAATAAAGAGAAGAATGTGTTCTACTGAGTTTTGGAAAAAGCAGCCACGTCTTGCTCTAATGTTAGAAGCTGAAAGACTGATGCTAAAGGGAAAAGCTGTTTTGCAAAACGAGGTCATGTGATTTTTCCAGCCAACGACAACCATAACTCACAGTCATTTCGTCGCACACCCAGCTCACCCTGCTCTATGCTCTAAGATGATTTGCTGGCCATCAAAATGATAGGAAGCACCGAAAATGCCGCGATAGTAATAGATTATGTGTCAGATTGTCACCTAAAATATTGCGTGACTGGAAATTTCCGATCAGCCTAAAAATCATGCCGATTTCAACTTTGTCGATTATAGTCGCTCATCCCTATTCATGACGTGTGCCAGGCAAGGGATGTGCTCCAGCCTACTGATCTTAAGAGCGGCCAGAAGATTTCGACCGTTATCGCACACCACCTTGCCTGGCAAGCGCTCAGTCTCCAATACAGATTAATTTCAACACGGCCTGCTTTCTCTGGGCACGTGATGCAACCAGTGGACCCTGGGGGAAAGAACCCTGCACCATCCCTGCGGTTTTGAAGAGCGTGCGCCGAGCCTGAGAGTCACCGTCACCACCAGAGACATCCACCCAGCTCACCCGGTGGAGTTTTTGACAGTCTCTTATTGAAAGAAGGCAAATCACAGCTATTCTTAAATCCCTCTAATTTCCAACAGCCAGCTAGGATTAGAAACAGAATTGTTTCTATCAAATATCTGTGAAATGGAGTCTTGTGGAAGAACCGTAACACAAAATCAACAGTGTTCTTCCTTCAGTCCCTGAGATTTACAACTGCCCAGTAGGACTAGCAGTTGATAGTTTTCAACAAACTATTGTACAAATGCACGATTAGCGCCAAATTGAGACGTACTGAGTGTAATAGAAGTATTAAAAAGTTATATGGATTAATATGGCGGCCTTCGCACCACTGACAACAGGTGTAATTTGCTATAAAATATGTATAAAACAATATGCGTACAACTTAGCTCTATGCACCAAACAAACGCATGGACTGCAATAAGAGTATTTAAATGTTATATTGATTGATATGGTGGCCTTCGCACCACTGACAACAGCGTAATTTGCTATAAAATATGTATAAAACAATATGCGTACAACTGAGCTCTATGTGCCAAACAGACGCACAAACTCCAATAAGAGTATTTAAATGTTATATGGATTTATATGGCGGCCTTTCGCACCATTGACAACAGGCGCAATTTACTATAAAATATGTATAACACAAAATGCATACAACTGAGCTCTTTGCGGCAAACAGACACACCGACTGCACTGAGTATTTAAATGTTATATGGATTAATATGGCCGTCTTCGCACCACTGACAACAGGCGCAATTTACTATAAAATATGTATAACACAATATCATACAAACAAGTAGTAAACCAGCTTTAATACTCTCTCAAAGTCAGACGATGAAGAAGTGCTTCTTTAAAACTTCTTTAAAACTCATGGTAACACCATGAGTAAGGGTCACGTGACCCGAAACGCGTCGGTCTAACAACTCGCATGACCTAGCCTGCTCTGTGTGTCTCTCGTTTGTATATTGAACGACCACTTTTCTTATTATTCAACGTTTTATATGAATTGGATTTAATAAAGAAGAAGTTTTAAAGAAGCCCTTCTGCATCGTCTGACTTGGAGAGAATATTACAGCTGGTTTATTACTTGTTTGTATCGTATTTAACGGGAGTGGCGCCCAGAACCGTGTTGACAACTCCATGACAGAACTATACCGGTGGTTTACGTTTTGCTGAACGCTAAATGAGGTGAGCTGTTTTCTCCGTATTTGACTATAACACAATATGCGTACAACTGAGCTCTTTGTGGCAAACAGACGGACGGACTTCAATAAAACTATTTAAAAGTTATAGGGATAAGTTATGCCGGTTTTTGGGAACACTGGCATGCAGTGATTGCAATTTCACCTCCTATCAGAGGTCTGCTGGCCAAAAAAGTGGTAAAAAAGAATGATTTTTCAATTCAAGGTCACAGAACACACTGAGCTGTACAATACCTTCCATCCTTTCAAAAGCCTCTCCTCCAGCTGCACCCTCCCTGAGGCACTCACAGCAGAGGCACAGGTGCACCCATGACCTGGTGTGAGGGTCGCGGGGGTGCCTGTGACAATGACCTGGTGCTGTCCAAACTTCAGCTGTCCTTACCCAATTTCAAAACTATTTTAAGGAACCTTGTTGGGCCTCTGTTTTTTTGCAGTTTCGTCCTTTCTTTGTACACATAAACCTCTACCGTGAACCAATACACTCCTTAGTTACATACTTATATTCCTAGCTCAACTGAGTAATAAAATGCTTATAGCCATAGTTCTTCAACATGAAGACAAGGGTCATCCCTTTAGAGACTGACCTGTTAAGCCACAAAACTTCTCTACTTGGGGTTATCAGGATAGGGGCCGCTTAACTTTTTACTACCAGAAACCTATAGTATGTTTGGAAACAAAGGACGACATGTCCGAAAAGATTCACCACCACGCTAGTTTTAAGGCGCATTAAATCAGTGTAAAGTGTGCCTGAATGAATTAACCTGTCAAAAATCTGGTGTGTGGTCTACATTGCATTGTTAAATTGATGCACCTACCTAGGCGCACTGCATAATTTAGGCAAATAGCGTATCATTGCTAGCTTATTTAATGCACCTACTTTAGGTGCATTCAAATGTGTCATGCCTGGCATACAATGCACCTAGTTTTGATATATTACAATTCATTTTTTTTGCCTGTTTTTTGCCTTTTTGCACTTCTTTTTTGCCTGTTGTTCATGTAGCTACAAAAATAACTACTTGTCATTAATTAAAAGTCTGACACGATTATACATTAGGGTGATCTTTGTCTCCTACACTCTGTCAGTCATTTGTTTTTGTTTTTCTTATCAGAAGTGTCAGTCATTTGTTTTCCTACCTAGTACTTATGCAGACTTCCCTGATGTATTCAGTAAAACAACAGGTTGAGACCTTTGCACCAGTCAGGCTCTATGATTGTGCTATAAGTAGAGATGGCCGAATTTCTCAAAAATTCGGTTCGGCTCACATTCGCCGAATTTTCCGACAAAAATTCGTTTTTCGGTCCTGAATTACTTCGCACGAATCACGTTAAAAAACATCTATTTCCAAGGCTGCCCCAGATCCTGCAGGGTGCTGTAGAAACGTTGTTGCCATGCTTAAATTGCAGAGGGAGCTGGTTTGGTCTCATACAATGTTGTTGTTTTAGTATGACACGCACATGACCTGCCGCCGGCTCTTAGAATCGCTTCACTATATAAATTCCGCTGGGCACATAAGAGGGCAAAACTGACCAAAAACTCAAGCGGGGCCAAAAAAAATAAGAAAAAATGTAGCCTATAAAGTTCATGCCAGCCGAAAGCTGAAAAAAAACAGCTGAGAGCTCAGGTGGGCAACATTATGATAGAGGTGTGGAGGGGAAACGGTCGCAGCCAACATCAGCATGATGTCATGCAGAGGCACAATGACAATTCTGGAGGCGGCAAAACAAAATAAGTGCCCTACAGAGTGGCACAATCACATCAAGTGAGGAGGTCATGGGCAGCAGCAGCATGAGGTCGGGCATGCACAATAGGACATTGCTGGAGGCGGAAAACAGTATTAGGGCACAGAAGTGGCACAATCACCCAGTGTGGAGGTCACAGGCGGCAGCCATATGATGTCAGATCAGTGGCACAATGGCATTTCTGTAGGTGGCAAAAACAGTATTTAGGCCACAGAGGGCACAATGATAATGTTTGGAGGTCACGGTCGTGCAGCAGTATGAGGTCAAACAGTGGCACAATGACATTATGGAGGCGAAAAACAGTATTATGGTCAACAGAAGTGGCACAATCACACAGTGGTGGAGGTCACATGGCTGCAGCAACAAAAGTGAGGTACATGACAGTGGGCACAATGGCATTTCTGGAGGTGGCAAAACAGTAATAGGCCTCAAGTTCACAATCACACAGTGTGGAAGGTTCACGGCGCAGACAGTATGAGACAGGCAGTGCACAATACAAATATGGAGGCGGCAAAACAGTATTAGGCCACAGAGTGGCACAATGATACATGTGGAGGTCACGGCAGCAGCAGTATGAGGTCAGACAGTGCACAATACATTTATGGAGGCGGAAAAAACAGGTATTAGGGCACAGAGTGAGCCAATCACACAGATGTGGGAGGTTCCTGCGGCAAGCAGAATGAATGTCAGACGTGGCACAATGGCATTCTGGAGGTGGCTAAAACAGTATAGGCCACAGAGTGGCACAATCACACAGTGTGAGGTCACGGCGGCAGCAGTATGATTCAGCAAGTGGCACAAGTGACAATATGGAGGCTGGGGCAAAACAGTATTAGGCCAAGAGTGCACAATGATACCATGTGGAGGTCACGGCGGCAGCAGTATGAGGTCAGACAGTGTAGCACAATGACATTATGGAGGCGGAAAAAACAGTATTAGGGCCAGAGTGGCACAATCACACAGTGTGGGCAGTCACTGCGGCAGCAGTATTAGGTGCAGACCAGTTGCACAATGGCATTTCTGGAGGTGGTCAAAACATGTATTAGCCACACAGAGTGCACAATGATACAGTGTGGAGGACACGCTGCAGCGAAGTATGAGGCAGCCAGTGCACAATGACAATTTCTGGAGGTGCAAAAAACAGATTAGTGGCCACAGTGAGGAGCACGGCAGCAGCCACTAGCAGCAGCATGAGGTCATACAGTGCACAATGACACAGTGTAGGGGCACGACAGAGTCACAGCAAGCAGCATGAGGTCAGAGAGAGAGTGGCACAATGACATTCTGCAGGTGGAAATATAGTATTAGTGTCCACAGAGCTGCACAATGACTGAGAGCGGAAGAGTCACGGCGGCAGCGAGCATGAGGTCAAGGGCAGAGGCACCATGACATAGAGTGATGTGATAGACAGGAGCAACATCAAGAGGTCAAGAGAGTGGCACAATGAACATTCTGCAGGGTGGCAAAATAGTATTAGGCCACAGAGCGGCATACAATGACTGAGAGCTGAGGTCCAGGCGGCAGCAGTCATGAGTCCGGCAGTGCACAATGACAGAGAGTGGAGGTGATGACAGAGGCAACAGCCTGAGGTCAGAGAGTGGCACAATAACATACTGCAGTGTCAAAATAGTATTAAGGCCACAGAGCTGCACTAATGACTGAGAGCGGATTCACGCGGCAGCAGCATGATGTCAGGCATGGCACAATGAAAGAGAGTGAGGGATGACAGGAGCAACTGCATGAGGTCATAAGAGTGTGCACATATGACATTCTGCAGGTTGGCAAAATAGTAATAGTGCCACAGAGCGAGTCGCACAATGGACTGAGAGCGGAAGGTCAAAGGCGGTCAGCAGCATTAGTTCCGAAGCAGTGGCACAATGTACAGAGTAGTGTAAGGTTGGAATTGACAGGAGCAACCGCTCATGAGGTCAGGAAGTGGCACAATGACATTCTGGTGGTGGCAAAACAGTACCAGGCCGCAGAGTGGGCACAATGACACAGTGTGGATGTCACGCAACAGCAACCAGCAGCAGCAGGCATGAGCACATAGAGTCACAATGACAAGAGTTGAGGTGGGTGTGCATACCATCCCTGTAAAGACGGTGGTAGGCAGATGGAGTGAAACTATCAGCATATGTGTGCATCAAGCGGTGGCGGCATCAGAATAGTGGGCTTCAGTAGTTTTGAACCATACTGACGCCTAAGCAATGTGTGATGGAAACACCTGGCCTTATCCACTCCATAAACATCTATGAGCAAAGGACAGTCGTTATCAATTTCCCGTGGACAAGGGGGTTCTCTCCTTGGGTAACGATGGCCCCCCGCCCACTGAAATCACCCGCTCAGATGCCACACAACGTCCGGCAGGACAGCTTCATCCACTGCAACCTCGGCAAGTTTGCGGCCACACATCCAGTTTGTGGCTGCCCAGTATACAGCGATCTTCTAACTGGGGTGGGCAGAGTGCAGCCAAGTAGGCCACAACCCGTTGGATCATGGAATGCTCCATGTTCCTGCTGCTGCTGGCTGCTGCTGGTGACTGCCCTCCCCCTCACTAGGCGGGTGAAGGTAAGCTGCTCATTAGTGACGCTCCAGAACTTAGGTACTCTGCTGATGGAGCTGGAACTGCTCCTACACCACCCCCAACCTTCCCCCAGCAGCCGCGGCAGTAGTACGTGAATCGCTTGAGGAACCCTCCCCGTCAGACCTGTCAGAGGAGGGACGATGCCGCACATAGGCATCGGCCAAACTGATTAACGGAGTATATCCCAATAGTATTTAGAGTTGTCTTCCCTCACAATACTGGAAAAAAGGCTCCCATTTGGACCGGTAGCGAGGTCAATAGGGGTGGAGAGCCAGAAGTCCATCCCTCTGCCGGATGCTGACTATTCGGCTGTCCATAGCCAGGCAAATAAGCATGTGCGGGACATCAGCACAAGTGACTCTCCGCGGGGCCTCCCCTGCCTCCATTTCCACTGTATACTGCCACGTGCTTGGGAGTCATCTGCCGCGTCCTTCCGACATCTCCATCCACCTCCTCAGCTTGCTCCTGCTCCTCCTCTCTTGTCACCCTGGGTAGAAAATCCACTCATTTCATACAGACAAGCTTCCTGCTCCAATGTCCTCCTCCTCCTCTCTCCACCTCCATTTTTCAGTCCCCACCGTGTACTCATGTGGCCACGAGATGTAGTCCCGCCACATCTCCAGTCCCCTGCCCAGAACAGATTTTTCAGCATCTGTTCCAGTACATGATAGCAGTGGGAATGACGTTATTCATCCCGTAGTCCTGCGACTGACAAATAAAATAACGTGGCCCTCCTCGAATGGACCTCAAGCAAACGGCAGGTGTCACGCCATGACCTGCCGCTGGCCTGACATCAAAGTTACACAGGGGAGTACTTCTGACTGCTGGATCATCAAAAATCCGTTAATGGCCTTTCTCTGTTCATACAGTCGGTCCCAACATGTGCAGGCTGGAATTCCCAGGCGGGTGAAAACATCGCATATCAGAAGCGTGTTGGGGGAGGACCGTCTTCTGTTCTGCCGCTGCAACTCAAAAAAAAAGAAAAAAAAAAGGAGGGTGTTTCCTGCTTGTACAATGGATAAAGTGGGGGGGGGGGGGGGGGGGGGGGGGGGGGGGGGGGGGGGGGGGGGGGGGGTGGGGGGGGGGCATGCAACATTATCCTGCCATTTTTCAGAATGTTCTGAAGATCGTGGAAGACTTCAGGAACCTTTTTACAAAACCAGATTGAACACGTGCTCCATCAGGGCGCAATGGTGAACCATCCTCCTCAGTGCACGGGCGCAGACACCATGTTCCTCCCATTGTCCTCAACATTGTTCCGAATTGCAGTTGCGTGGAGAAAGCCACACTCGATTTCATTGCTGCATGACGCTGAGCAGTTGCTCACCCTGTGTGACTTCGTTCGCCGAGGGCAAGCTAGTGTAGAACTGCGTGACACCGCTGTGCCTACACATGTTGGTTATGATGGAGCAGTACTTGTGGAGGCTGAATGGGTGGTGGTGGTGGAAGGAGTAGGGATGCGGACATTGGCGCAGGAGCAAGCAGTTTGACAACGTGTAGAAAAGCGGCGTCTCCTTCCAGTAGTTGGTGTGCCTGGGCATGAAGCACATTCACACCAGTGGGCCGTAAAGGACATGTACTGCCTGACCGTATGTTTACAGTCTTCCAGAGCTTCTCCGCGCTGCCCGTGTAAACCGGTGGAACAAACCGATAAGCCTTCCAAGGGACTGACCCACTTTCTGTTCTACATATTTATAAGTGCCTGGAATCTGGCCTTTTTGGAAAAGGAAATTGCGGCTTGGAACTCTCCATCTTGGCTCGGCACAAGCCATAGTTCTCATGAATGGTGCAGAGTCCAACCATTTGGAAAGGAAGGGACTGCAGAACCAACAACTTGGTCAGGAGCAGCGCACGTCACTGCTGCACTTAGGATGGTTTGACCCGCATACTGTTGTCTCTTTACAATCGCCTCTCTGAAACGACTGCTGCAGCATGAGTAGCGAGAGCAGGATCATCTGGACCGGAGAGTATTCAAAGAAAACAGAGCTCTGCCTTCTGGCAGAGGTGGTGGAGCCTTGACTGCTGAATGGCATGCGGCCACTGGCCGCTGCTGCTGCTGCAGCGCAGATGGACCACCACATCTGAGCCGACACGTTTTTCTCCCAGGCCAACCGATGGTGTCGCTGCAATGTGTTGCCGCAGGGCCGTCTGTGCCAACGTTAGCTCCCTGGGCCACGCTTCACTTCTGCCCACAAGTTTCTACATATACCCATATTCCTCTCCTCCGTGTCTAGCAAAAGA
>JAODAL010061042.1:0-20556 GCA_025379985.1 Phyllomedusa bahiana | reverse complement strand
TTACCTAATCTGACCGATATAATGACTCCAAAAACTGATATTAGCCAATCTGCAGCCTATAATCAGATCTCAGGGTGATTCATGGTGCTGGCCATTCACATCACATTTTCATTAGTGGACATAAATCTGAAGCACACTTACAATCATAAATATCCCAATGTTTACCGAGCGTCTGCCCACAGCGCACACATCAGCAATCGCCTATTTCAGGCAATGCTTGCACATAATTGACCTACAAATTGCTATCTTGCAAACCAGCTCCTCCACCCTTGTATTACTGAAAATGATGAAGGGGTTAAATCCAGTCCCTGGAAGGTTGGACTTAGTCCTGTTTGCGCTTGGGTGCATAACCCTTCTTAAGTCCTTGCTCAGTGACCTCTATTAATTAATCACCCAGTTTCCTATAAGACGCAGGTATCTGGTTGCCATAGAGTTAATTAAATATTGTGTGACAACTCTTGTTGTAACGGTGACAGAGGAGCGAATGGATGCATGCATGAATTCAGAAGTGCGCCATTGCATTTGCAGCAGATCCATGTAGTCATTTTATTAGTATCCTTTATCAGAGGAGATTATGATAAAATCTGTAAAGCAACATACATACCTCAGGAAAACTAAGCAGTTGTTGGCAGATATCCTCCTCCCTTGCAGAGAGACACTGAATTAACAAAAACATGAAGACTAGAAATCGCACAGTTTTGCAGGGAGAGAGCTGCATATTTTGACAAAATCGGCTTCATTGGCCGTTTGTTGTGCAAATGTGCAGATGCTTTGAAACGGTGCCAGCGAAACCAAGCTTCTGATAAATATCCCTCGCAGTCTCCAGTCTAGGATGGGCGGATGACTCCTGCCAACTCTGTGCATGCTGCGACCGTTAGATGGTCCCAAAAGTCAACAGATAAAAAGCAACACTTACACTTGGATTCAAATAATTTATCATTGCTACCCGAGAACCTTTGTCGGCCATTATTTCTGAGGTCTAACTTACGTATGTGACATTATTGAGATGCATGGCTTCCAAGCTGCCATGTGCACATAACAGACTATTCCAAAATAGCAAGGTTGCTATTTCTTTTAATTCCGTTTAGCCATTGGACGTCAAGCATGACAGCCATATATATTTTCACTGACAAGAAATGGCTCTTTTTTTTCTATATACTACATGGCAATAGAGAATTTTTATTGACTAAAATTTTAACTGACTAGCTGTAAATAGGCTAAAAAGACTATCTGGCTATGCACATCCAAAAACATTATAGGTGCACACTGGCGAGGCAATAACATACATATATTCCAAATGTCAGCGGCACATTATCAACTAAGAAAACATCAAAGGCACATAGGAATTTTTTTAAAAATGCATTACTGCTAAGGATATATGAAAATTTTGGGTTCTTAGTTCACAATCTTGAGCTTAAGCACTTTTGATCAAAATTGTGAACTAAGAACCCCAAATTTTCATATATCCTTAGCAGTAATGCATTTTAAAAAATTCCTATATGCCTTTGATGTTTTCTTAGTTGATAGTGTGCCGCTGACATTTGGAATATATAGCTGTAAATAGGGACTTAGCTTTATGGGTACAGTGGTAGCAATCAAGCATTGGCCCCAATGCCTAAGAAGATTTAAAAGGGGTTGTCTATTGACTGGGGTCAGGGTTGGCAAGAAAGGAAAATACATGATACTTAGTTTGCTAACCTCCGCCCATGCCGTGCCCCAGAGCGCCTTGCAATCTGCTCATCTTGATTTTCGACACAGGGAAGAGACTCATGTTCCATTCAGTTACTTTGGAGCACCAGCCTCTCCAACATGTGCTGAAGTGAAGAAGAGTAGATCGATGGGAGCTCAATAGCAGCAGCAGTGGGGAACAACTAGTTATTTTTTCTTTTAGGCCAATCCCGGTCCCAGTGCAGTGTACATTTTTTTTAGACAACCCCTTTAAAGGCAGTACTACTGTATAAGATGATTTCAATATTATAAATGGCATTTCTTAGATTTTGGCCCTATTACAGATTTTGTACTTGGTGTTCTAAATGGAATGTCCAGTAGAAAAAAAATGGTGTTTTAAATCGGAGGTCTCAAACATATTGCCCACGGTTGTTCATTAAAAAAATTACACAGCATTGGGGTAAGAGAGAGCAAAAAATAAAAATACTTACTTAGCGGTCTTCCGCTTTTGCCACGCCCCAGAGCTCCTTGTGATCTGCTCCTCTTGACTTCCAACACAGGGGAGAGGCTCGTGCTCCACTCACTTACAATGGAGTGCCAGCCTCTCCAGCATGTGTCGACAAGAACCTGGAAGTGAAGAGGAGCGGATTACTGGGAGCTCCAGAACGGCAGCAGCGGGGAACAACTCGTTACGTATCAGGGTGGTTTTTTTCTTTTCAGCCAATCCTGGCTCCAGTGCAGGGTAATTTTTTTCTTAGATAACCCCTTTAAAGACCTCTCTGCCATATAAGATGTTCCCAGTATTATAAAAGGCATTTGTTCAATTTGGGCTTTATTACAGATTTTGCACTTGAGGCCAAGGTATTTTAAAGGGAATTTCCATTGAAGAAAAAAAAGGATGTTCTATATCAGAGGTCTCAAACATATGGCCTGCATGGCATCAGAGCTCTAGAGACATTCTCTGGGATGCCAGGGTCCTGTTATAACACTAGTACTGGAGTTTATTCCAATTCCATCCATTTAACCCCATAGATGACACGGCCAATAGTAACAGCAGCATATAAGTGCCGATGGTCTCCAATGAAACCAGACGCCTAATAACTGCTTCTTGTCTGTCTGTAAGATAGGTCTGCCATGCCCTAAAACTAAGGGTGACATGTCCCATTAGGGTTGCGCCATTTTTTTGGGTGTATTTTGCACAAAAAAACTGTTGACGCCCTATTCTCTATGTAAATGAAATGTAGTACACCAAAACTAGGTGCATTATACGCCAGGCATGACACATTTGAATGCACTTGAAGTAGGCACATCAAATATGCTAGCAATAATATGCTATGCACCTTTTTGTGCTATGCACCTAGATTAGGTGAATCAATTATACTATGCAAGGTATACCACACGCCAGATTTTTGACAGGTTCATGCATTCAGGTGTACTATACACTCATTTAATGCACCGAAAAGTCACTCAATTGTAGAACTTATTTTAAATAAATAAATAAAAAATTCCACTATTTTCCCTCTTATTATAAAAAAATGAAAACAAATCATGAAAACAACAGCAGAAAAAATAATGTAAGAACCGAGAGTAAAAAAGCATCAAATCTGCATGTACTAAAGAGAATGAAAATATGCCTGCTCAAAAAGGGAGGTACATGACCCGAATAGAAACGGGTTAGGGCTTGTCCCCACTGCACGGGCTTTCAGTCAGTTTTATAGACGGTTTTTGGTTTTGTAAACCGACAAACTTTTACACAGACCTCTATGGAAAATACACACAGCGGTCCCCACTGCACGGGTTTTCCGCCAGGCGGTTCTTTACACCGCCGGCGGTCCGAAAAACATTGAGCATGTTCATTCTTCTGCCCGGTTTTTGGGCGGAGAAAAGCCGTCCCCTGGAGGCCGTGTGCACGGCCAAAACTTTGCAAATACCGGTCAGGATTTCGACCGGTATTTGCACTGTACTGTATGAACAGCCCCTTAAGGTGATTGGCACTGAGCAGCAATACCGTATATCCCATCGACAAGAGTGGTGCTGTTTCTTGCTACAACAAAAAAATTTACTATTTTTTGTAATCTCAGAGACAACCAGTTTAAGTGAAACTGATAATAGGACCCTAAAAAGACCAATGCTGTAGTAACCAGATTGTAGACGGTGCCGTTATCTAATGCAAACATTTTAAATCTTCTTCAACTTTACTCTCTAGCTGCAATCTTTCTTTTATGTGAAATCTCTTTCATTTCTCTCCATCTCCATCTAATCCATTGGTTTTCCTTATATTCCACACTTTATTTTTGCACACTTTGACTCTTAACTTTGGCTCCTTCTGATCTTTTCCCTGGACTCTTCACTTTTTATAATGATTTCTGCATAAGTCTTTTATTGCTCCCTGGGGTTTGTCTGTTCCTTTGTCTTAACGTTCTTACCCCATACTGTAATGTATCTCCTTGATTTGTGTCCACCTAATGTACGTTCCCTGCACCTCACTTCAGGACCACCTAGTATCCGTCCCATGAAGAATCTGACAGCCGTGGCTGGAAGAGATAGCTTCATTCATTGCCGGGTAATTGGGTATCCCTACTACTTCATCAGTTGGTACAAGGATTCTCTGCTGCTACCCGATAACCACAGGCAGGTGGTGTTCGAGAACGGGACCCTGATGCTGAGCGACGTACAGAAGGGAATGGATGAAGGCGAATACCTGTGCAGCGTCCTGATTCAACCCCAGCTCTCGATCAGCCAGAGCGTCCACATCACTGTGAAAGGTCAGAAAGAGATACTAGGAGACTAACCTCTTGTTCATAAGACATAGTGAACAGCCCTGACATTGACTTACAACACAATGGCTTGATGCTTGGCCTTTGACACATACACTCAATTACAATAGTGTAACCTTGTACCTCTAACCACATACATATTTATAACCTGAATCTATAGAGCTTTGCTGTATTTAGGAGCTTCCAGATTTCAGTTGATCCCCAGCAACAACCATTAGTAAGTAATTATTGGTTCTGCATCACATTACACGTAATTAGAGGAAATATCCAAGATTAGAAAAACATGGCATCTTTTTTCCAGAAACAGTGCCACGTCTGTTCTCAGCTTCTGTCCGAGTCACAGCAAAACCAGACAGAGCCCATGGACAGGTGTACAGGTGTAGCACTGGAAAAACATTTTGGAGGGTTTAGATGTGCTATGTTTTTTGATCTTGGACGATCCCTTTATAAAAATGTTAAAGGGTTTATCCACCTAATTTTATTTTTTATAATTTAAGTTATTGTTGCTGCAGTATTAAAATTAAAAAAAAAAACATCCTCACCTCTTGTCAACCACATTCTAGCAGTGCCGCTGCCAGTCCTCTCTCCGACTCTTCTGATCACTTCCAGGTCCCAATGGCAGGAAAGTCACACAACAGTATATTGACTTTCTGCAGACAGATTTTACCTACAGATTTTACACGTTTTTAGTATCAGATTGTAAATGGTATTTTGATCAAAGTAGAAGGTTCTAAAATGCCCAGAAATAGAAACATAGGGCGGAATGTAGGTATTTTGTTGCCAAGACGGCATTTTTTTGCATTAGTAGTGTAGAATACGCCTGAATCTATGAACCTGTTCTACTGTGGGTCATAGATTTAGCACCTTCTAGCTACAAAGCGATATTTCTGGCTCAGGTAAACCACTTTTAAAGTGCTCTACCTGTTCCAGCAGTAATGCACTAAATTTGCCGCACTAAAGTCATAAATGTGTAGAATACTACCGTTGCAGTGCCACGCGCCTGCGGCACCATTTAGTGAACCTGAGATCGAGGGGCGTGCCGGAGGCGCGTGGCACTGCAACCGTAGTATTCTACACATTTATGACTTTAGTGCGGCAAATCCAGGTGCATTACTGCTGGAACAGGTAGAGCACTTTAAATGCTCTGTAATGTTCTGTAATGCGCCTAATTTTGGAGCGCACCTGCTCATACATCGAGCGCACGGGTTTGCGCCAGTTTTTGGGCTAAAAGGACGGCAAACTACTGGCGCAGGCCCGTACATACATGTGGCCCATAGACTATAAGAGAAAACTTTGTAACATTTAATTATACAGTGATTAGTACTTAGTGTTACGCTTTGGATTTGAGTCAAAATCAAACTTGACCTATACCCCAGCAATTTAATTTTGGTGAAAATTGCCCAAAAATCCTCTGGTCTCGCAAGGCTTATGCTCTGATGTCACGTTCCAGTCAAACGTTACTTTAGGAAACCCTAATTTGAGTAGGACTAAAAGTGATGTTAGAAGTGATGTCAGCGCACCGCAGGACCAGAGGCTACAGGGACCAGAAGTGACAGGGAGCGGAGGTAACAGGAATGGGTAAATTAAGGCCTACAGACTAGTTAAAATACATTAATCCAAGCTCCCCCTCAGGGCTAGGGTTATAGTAACAGTCACATTGTTCACATGGCATTACATTTTTACTGCAAAATAAGCACTTGTTTTCAAGGGATACACATGCATTTTTGGTTGTCTGTATTTCAGGTGTTTTTTTGCTGCATTTCTGTATACATTTTTGGGGCTTATTTTTAAAGCATATTTTCATGCATTTTTTAGTACAGGGAGCTTCATTGTATTTGATGCATTTTTTGATGTGTTTAAGCACCAAAATAAGCATAAAAAAATAACTTGTGTAATTTGGTGCATTTTTGACCTTCCGTTGTAAAATTACACATTTAAAAACATTACGTACAAACAATTGATACACAGTTTTTTACACATCATGTAACACATCAAATTCTTCTTAAAAAGAAAACCTCATACTATGTGCACTACTAGTTCGTATTCCCAAAACAGACACTATTGATGTGTATATTAGTGTGTGAAGCGTGTATAAAATGTGCATCATATGCATCAAAATAAGTGTCAAAAACTGTTGTGTGAACCAGCTTAAATTTCGTTTAGGTTTTGGGTTTTAGAGTGATAAAAATTTGAGTTCAGAACACCACCCCAAAAAAAATTTTTTAATTTTCGGCCGGGAACCAAACGGGGGCAGATTTAAGCAACACTAGACTTGGTTGGCTGAGTTTTAACATATAGATAATACTTTTTGGGGAAATTGGGCAAAGCATGCTTTGGGAAAAGGCTCCCCTCAAAGCCAATTTTAATGCAATTTCTTCAACCCAAATGGCTTGATTCCCAAATTTTGGTTGCAAAAAAAAACCAATTTTTAAAACTTCTTTTCCTTTTAAAACCGTAAAAAATTTAGTGAAAAAAGGCTTCTTTATTTTTATATTTGGGCTCCAACAAAAAATGACTTTCTGCACACCCCCCTCCTCAGGTTGGGTTGAAAAATTTAAAAAAAAGGGCCCCATGTATGAACCTGTTTTGGTCTAAATTCACTTTTTTGCCCATAGGTTACTATGGGCAAAAGGGGTTTAGTTTTAGACCTAAAGAGTTTCTACATTGGCCCCAAAGGTTTTTTTTCATTAAAATGTTTTCCTTTTTTTGCCCAAAAGACGTGTAGGCGGGGTCCCCTTTCTCTTCATGGATCTATATGAATTGGGGTTTTCCCATTTATAAATATGTAAAAAACCTGAAAAATACAGCATATGAAGGTTTTTTTTTTATTTTGTGCATGTTTTAAGGAATGAAGTAAACATGGTTTTATCTGCAACTAACTTTGTAACCATGAAATCTGATTGATAAAATTTAGTTCCCCGAGTATCAAAAAATTTAAAAAAATCATTTATCTCTGCTACATTTGTACATTTGTAGAGGGTTTTTTAGTATAAGGGCTTGTCCCCACATCACTGGTTTTTAGTCGGTTTTAAGAGGGGTTTTCGGATTTAAAAACTGTTGTAAAGCGCTGTAACCTTTTAATTGTTTTAAATAAAATCCGTGCAGCCGTTCACACTGCACAGATTTTCCGCCGGAAATTTTTTTACCCCGGGGTGGCGTTCCAAAAAACTTAGAATTGTTCATTTTCCCCCGGGTTTTTCAGGCAGAACTTAAACATGTGGGTGTGAAGGGGGGACAGCTTGGAATCCAAAAACCCCGGGGACAAAAGCCGTCACACTATGTGCCAAAAAAAGACAAAATACCGGTTGGCAAATCGGACCGGTATTTGGTCTTTGTCATGGGAACGCACCCTATGAAATGCAGACTCTTCTATACCTTTTGCATCTTAATATTGTTGAACAATAGTTGCTGTACAACATGTAGCAGGTATGTAACATGATTGACATTGCATTCAGGTAAAAGCTCAAGCACAATTGGTGCAGGCGCTGGGTATTTTCTAGCCTTTTTGCTTTTCTTTTGGATTTTTGTTGTTTCTGTTCAATGTCGAAATTTTTATTTTTCGTGCAGAATTTAAAACCCTTGTATACCATGTTTTAAATTAACTGTGTCATATAGCCCCCCTCGCCGCCTCCTCCTCACCCCTGATCTGTTTCTCTGACAAGCCCCAGCACAGGGACCTGCTGTGTAAACACAGCGTATTAATGCCCTGCCCTTTACTCAGAGCCCCTGCTTGCTGTTTTCCGTAGTGTTTGTTGGCTTTTAAAAAATAATGCCTCCGTCGTGGTCTCCCGATTGAAGACTTAAAAGCTTTTCCAAACACTTCATTATTCAGGAGCACCCGGGGAGAGATCCTTCCTAATGAATAGAACGGCGTGTGAGAGCTAGACTGAGATTGTGCACAGCTTCCTTGTGCTACTCGACGCCGTTGCTTTGGCCTTGCTCTTTCATTGAACGTGCGTCTTTTTGTGGGGAACAACTTCAAGCGCATATAAGTCCGAGAATATTCGGTATGGGCGTTATCACGGCCTTTGGTAAAAGTCTGCATTCTTCCAATTGAAGTAGGCCCGAACAGGAGGCAGATGGCAGCAAACTTTTGATATTTACTATCGACATTTAGATTCTCGGGAGGCTTTTTTTGTTGCTTCCTGTGAAAGTTCTTATTTTTAGACTGCAAAAGAGTCAAATTGTTATTTTGACCATGACTGAAATAGGAACATATCCAGTTAAATGCTTTATGTGACCTGATGACGCTCCCACCATTCTTTGTGAAATAAACAGTGCTGAACATCTCTGCTTTGAACTTTGCATTGTGCCGGTCCTCTGCTATACACATGTATGAATAAATAGATTCCCTAAAGAGTGAAACACAGCACTAGTTTAAGTGGGTAGTTTCAGACTTGTAGAGACCCCTCAAGAGGAATGGGAACTCCCAGTTTTGAATTAAGGGTGGGAATACACAATAGTGTCTTGGTATGATGCAGCCATGGTGCAGCGGACAACAGCTGCGGCACCCTGCACCAGGGATTTTCATTTAGCTTAATGAGCCGTCTCATAGATTTTCAGGTCACTAATAGTCACATAGATTTGCAGGTGTTCACCTGCAAATCCCTGTAGCTGCTCATGAAGCTAATTAAAAAATACGTGCTTCGGAGTGGTGCAGGAGTTCTCGGACAGAACCGCACTGTGCATTCCTACCCTTCTTCATACATTTTCATAAGGATATGTTTTATCCCAAGCAGGAATGCCTGCAAATGTCCCATCTATCCAGGGGTGTAGTTATAAGGGGTGCAGAGGTAGCAGTCGCTACCGGGCCCTGGAGCCTGAGGGGCCCAAAGTCCTCCTGCCACATAGGAAGACACCAGTATAATAAATAATACATAATAGCTGGGGGGCCCAATTTCACTTTTTGCATTGTGGCTCAGGAGCTTCAAGTTACGTCTCTGCATCTATCCATATTCCGTCTGCAGAAATCCACATACATATGGCAGAAACAACCCCATTCAGATGCAGTTGCAGATAGAGATTCTCATTTGCAAAAATTTTTTGCAATAATTTTGCCACATGTAAATTTACCTAGAGAAATAAGGCTATGTCTACACAGCATGCAAAAACCATCGTATTTTCGGCAGTTTTAGGATTCTGCAGTCTGGACAGGTCATTTTTTTCAGATTGTTTTCGGGCGCAGGCGGTTTTAGGAACATGTTGTAAAAACTGCGTTGGCGCCTTTCTGCCGGTTTCCCATACATTCACGGAAAAAAAGCTAAAACCGACCGCAGTTTTGGACAAAACACAAAAGTTTTGGACAAAAAGCCTTCTTTCTGCCTTTTTTTGTCCTATGCTGTGTGTGACCCTAGCCGAACAGAGAGACAACATAACAAATATGTTAAAGTCAAGCTGCTCAGCAAATGTTTTATGTCCTGAAAAAGGACCTGTGACATCTCCTGATTTGTCTGTTATAGTAAATGCTGGTGTTCACTGTGATATAAAAATTCTGCAGCATCGTCTCTTATAACTCTGGGTTGCGCTGTTCACCTGTTAATTCCTTCTAGATATGTATTATTGAATCAGTCAGATGGGTGTGTCCCTGCACACGTTGACTCTGTCAATACTGATTGGACAATGTCACACACCCCCAATTGGTAACACCCACCTGACAGATTGGTAGGGAATATCTAGTAGGAATAACCACACAACTTCTAGAGTTTAGGAAAGATGCTTCAGAACTGTTATTTTATAGGGGACACAAGTATTTACTAAACAGACATTTCAAGTCTTCTGTAAGTGACTAATTATGTCTATGTTTACTTAACAGTGCCGCCACTTATTCAGCCCTTTGAGTTCCCTCCTGCCTCCATTGGACAACTACTTTATATCCCATGTGTGGTATCCTCCGGAGATATGCCGATTCGTATCACATGGCGCAAGGATGGACAGGTTATTGTCTCAGGCTCTGGCATCACTATAGAGACTAAGGAATTCATGAGCTCCCTGCAGATCTCCAGTGTATCTCTCAAGCATAATGGCAATTACACCTGCATAGCAAGCAATGATGCAGCCACGGTGAGCCGCGAACGGCAACTTATAGTGCGAGGTAAGAAGCGACAGCTGGCGGGAGGGAGAAGTCTTACATGGTATACGAGAAATGCTGGATCAGCACTACAAAGCTGACATGATGTAGAATACACTCTTGTAAAATGTGATGCTGACTGTGGCTCCAAACTTTCTAAACTTTTGGAAATTGGAAAATGGGACATGATTGACTCCCTTAATTTTCATGATTGGTGTTGTTCCCATAGTTCAGACACTCACCAATTATAAAGCAATGGCATATCCTATTGATATGTCATCACTTTGTGAGATAGAACAACTCCTCTAAAGGCGTATTCACACGGTTTTGGGGGGAAAAAAAACTGCCCAAACCGTACAACAATTTACAATGCAGCCAATGGTTATGCTGTATGAAAAATAAAGGTGACCTCTAAAAGCCACAAAGCCACATAACGCATCACAAAACCACAGCAAATCGCATTAAAAACATGTGCTTTTTCTAAGTGCAGTTTTTACCACATAGGTGAATACACCCTAAACTATACTAGCCAATTTCCTACCCATTTTGGGAATGGAATACGTCTAGGAAAGTATATTGGGAAAACCAATTACCAACCAACCTTGACTTTTTCTCATAGATTCACCAAGATTATAAACTGATTTTGCATGAAAAGGAAACACCATATATCTTGTTAAGGCAAAAATTCAGTGCAATCCCTCAGATCATATTGTCTATAGAAGATTTTCCATCTGTCGGCCATGGCGCGTCCTTATTTTAGGCAGCTGCATAAGAATGAAAGGCTGCAGTCATTACTGGCATTGGAAGTAACCTCACAGTAATACTATGCTTGTAGAATAACTGAGTTCTATTACTTACAAGTCACCCCGTGTAAATCTTATATAGAATATCCCTTCCCACCTCGGCTCGTTATCTTCTCTGCTGTTCCCTTTTTTGCAAGTCAAAAACCAGCTGAATACAAATGGATTAATTTTATGATATTCCTCTATCTAAACCCAGTGGTGAAGATCTATAGATGAAACAAAGGGAAAACGAGGACAGTGCTGCAGAAATAAGTGTCAAAATTGTCAATTTTTTTCTAGACCTAACTCAGGAACATGTTAGGTTGTGTTTACTCAATACATTGTCATGTTCGTCTGTATTCTCTCTCTAAATTTTTTGTCACAATAACTTTTTCTAGTCGGTTAGGTTAGAGGTGTTCTCAGATTTGGACAATTCCTTTTTGTCAAGAGGGTCCATTAAAGGGGTGTTTGCACAAAACCGATTCCACATTAGCTGCCTATAAGCCAACCGTGTTATAGAATGAGGAGGGTAGCACTTGCGGCTGTCCTCTCCATTCATTTCTAGGGGAGTTCTGAACATAGCCGAGTGAGTATGCTAGCTATGAGCCGACCTCAATATCAAAATGCCTTTCAGAAAGAAGCTAATCACCACTTGTTTCATTATGCAGGTCACCAGTAATCTACATTGTTGGGAAACAAGGTGTGCCACCGTGCTAGAAACTAATGGGGTTCTCCAGTTTGAAAACCCATGTTTAAATACCTATTAGAAAGTTCTGCGTTCATAAAGAGGGACTTTCCATCCAGGATTCTCATCTCTTGGCCAGATTGGAGAGGAATTTTAAAGAGCGTCTCTCTCTTTCTGGAGGACCTGTAATATCCTGTGTTTCATAGACAGTCCATTGATTGGAATGAGCACTGTGTAATGCCTAATTTGACCTGTGGTGGAGCTGCAAGGAAATTAAACACTTACTATTAGATCTCCCAGCAAATTACAGTTTAATTCTAAGGGTCCCAGTGGGAGGATACTTTTGAGATCAACTTATGGTCAAAAGACCATTGTGACAATTGGGGATTGTCCATAACGGAGAGCTTTTTTAAAGGGGTTGTCTGCTTCTTAAAAGGGTCCCTTGACAAGAAGCAGATTTCAAAATTTACCACTGTTGGGATTCCCAGTGATTAGCAGCAATCATTGGGGAATCCTGGGATATAGGGGCACATGGCATTAAAACTGGCGCAGACTAGACAGTCACACTTCTGAATAGGTTAGTGTAGCATTCGACAATATGTATGAAAGTGTCTCACACCACTTTAGAAATGTGTCCCACTATGAGACAAGACCATGCGCCAAAATTTGCAACAAAAAGCCAAATTTTGTCTCAGCGTCGCCACTTTGATATTGGTATGGATTAGTCCTGCATTTTTGCAATACATTTTGTTGAGACACATTCATAGATGTGCCTAATCTTATGAATGAGGCGCAACACGGCCCCTAAGAATTGGCGCATACAAAACTGTCGGATGTCTTGACATGAGCCCATTTTTGGTGCAAGACCTTTTATAAATATGTCAGCTAGAGCCTCTATCATACATGCCCCCTAACCGTTTAATTTCCCTACAGAGGAAATGAATTATAGCATATTGCCCATTGACATTAATGCTTTGTGTGTGTATGGAGGACTGGCCGGGTCCTTCGCTGTGGGTGATGTTCTCTATAATCTCTCTCAACTCTGGCCAAGAAATAGGGACCGTAACAGTGGACCTCCTCCACCTATATATTAGAATAGTTATTCAAAACAGCTTCTTGGAATTTTGCACATTTCTCATTGAAATTAAAGTGCTGGCCCTACTGCCAGTTTCAAATAATGCTGAAGCTAGAAACAATATTTGGCTTTGCACATCCGAAAACCTTTTTGAAAAAATGAGCATAGGTGCACACTGGTGTAGCCGCAATATACATACATATTCCAATATCTGTAGCACACTATCAACTAAAAAAAAACTATCAAAAGGCACATAGGAATTTTTGAAAAAGCATTTCTGCTACCTAGGATACATGTAAAATTTTTGTTTAGGTTCTTAGTTCACATTTTTGATCAAAACTGCTTAAGCCCACCTCCTGATCTTCAAGGGGACCTCCTTCACAGGTTTTTAAATCAATGCAGTGTACCTAGTAGCTGGTGCCTTCACTCCCTGAAGTATGGAGGTCTGAACAGGCCCTAAAGAGAGGAAACGATAGTGTAGGAACCCACCTACATTTGAGGTCCCCTTGAAGATTGGGAATGGGCTTAAATGAGTTGTCTCACTACAAGGATTGCTTCTACTGCAGCTTAGTAGAAACCAGTAAACACGCCTCTGTATTCAAAGTGAAACCAAGAAAACAGGACTGTGGTAACATGAATCAATGTAGTGAGACAACCCATTTAAGCAGTTCTGATCAAAAATGTGAACTTAGAACCTCAAAAAAAAAAATTCATGTATCCTAAATAGCAGAAATGCTTTTTCAAAAATTCCTATGTGCCTTTTGATAGTTTTTTTAGTTGATAGTGTGTTACTGATATTGGAATGTGTATGTCTAATAATGCTGAGACATTCCTGATGTTAATAGTGACTACAGCTACCAATAACTAAGAAGCAAAATTATAGGGAACAAGAGCCACTGATGGAGTAACACAAATGTAATTGCCTGATTAGCTCACAATAAACACCGATCTGGGGATTTGGGCTACAGGCAGGGTATTAGGCAGAACTCAGATATAGACATAGATTACGGCCATGCAGATCTAGGTATATATCCATTTTGTATAGCTAAAATATATAATCAAGCGTGCTCCTCCTCAGCCACAGAGCCCCCATTTATAGATCCCCTTCTACGCTGTCTTCTAGAAATGAGTCAGACCTTAGGTAATTGGGAGGAAACACTTTTGAAAATGGTGAAATGTCTTTTTGACTGTTTACTTCTGAGTGACAGCTTCTAGGGGGTTAATGGGCCCTGTGGATTTAACGAGTTTTTAATGTGCTGTGTTAATGTAAGCATGAATATGTAATGAGCTTGTGATTCAGTGCTGCATGTTGATATAATCATGAATATATAATAAGCTGAGACACATATAGATAAATATTCATTGGTCTGTGTTGCCTGGAATAAATATCACAGGACAGATATGGGAAAGGTATTGTGAGGTGCAGAACAGGATGTGTGTTGGAAGCTTATTGTAGTCGCCTAGTGAGGTATGTGTATTTTCGTGTGGGAGGTGCAATGCTTTGCATATATTAGAAATGAGAGGCCATAATTAAATGCAGCGTTAGAATGGCATCTAAAGGTCTGTTTGATCTCGGATATCAGTTTATTTGCTTTCATGATACAGTAATAAGCTGCAGTTCCGGGCACAGGGTAATATGCAAAGTACAAATTCATGAAAGCTCTTCTAATTAAAATGCAGTTGTCTGGATGGCTCTGGAAACAAGATGCAGTGCGGTATACACTGTGTCGCCTTGGGAACAGGGTGCAGTGCTCTGCATTACTCTCAAAGAAAAGTGCAGTGCTCTGTGTGTCCTTGCCTACACACTCAGTATGGCCTTTTATGCAAGATGCAGTGCTCTGCATGGCCTTGCCTACACTCTGTATGGCCTGTTATGCAGGGTACAGTGCTCTGCATAGCCTTGCCTACACTCTGTATGGCCTTTTATGCAGGGTACAGTGCTCTGCATAGCCTTGCCTACACACTCAGTATGGCCTTTTATGCAAGATGCAGTGCTCTGCATGGCCTTGCCTACACTCTGTATGGCCTTTTATGCAGGGTAGAGTGCTCTGCATGGCCTTGCCTACACTCTGTATGGCCTTTTATGCAGGGTACAGTGCTCTGCATAGCCTTGCCTGCACTCTGTATGGCCTTTTATGCAGGGTACAGTGCTCTGCATAGCCTTGCCTGCACTCTGTATGGCCTTTTATGCAGGGTACAGTGCTATGCATAGCCTTGCCTGCACTCTGTATGGCCTTTTATGCAGGGTACAGTGCTCTGCATAGCCTTGCCTGCACTCTGTATGGCCTTTTATGCAGGGTACAGTGCTCTGCATAGCCTTGCCTGCACTCTGTATGGCCTTTTATGCAAGTTGCAGTGCTCTGCACAGCTTTGCATGCAGAATGCTGTGCTCAGGCAGCACTGAGAGCAAGGTGCATTACGGGGTAACTATTTGGGAGCAGGTGCTGTGCTCTGCATGATTTTGCCATTCATATACAGTGTTCTGTGTGGCTTTGACTGCAAGGTGAAGATTTGGGAGCAAGGTGCAGTGCTCTGCATGATTTTACATTTCAGGTACAATGCTCTGTTTATAGAAGTGATGTGCAGGACTCCACATTGTTATCTGCAAAACACATGCCATATCTATAATCCTCTAAAAAATGCTTTGACAAATATAAAATATAGTTGTTGTTTAGCACTAAATCTAGAATGTTCTGCAGTCATCTCCATATGGATCAGTGTGATATAAGATCCTAAGAAGAAAAAAAAAGAAGTGCTGTCCTTTCATAGAGATTTCAAAGAAAACTGCTCTGCATTGTGAGCACTCAGCAGTAATGACATGCATTATAAACACCCTGTTGTTGTATTATGATCCGCAGTGAAAAAGAGGTTTATCTCTTCCCTCTTGTTACAGTGCCCCCCAGATTTGTTGTTCAGCCGAACAACCAAGACGGAATCTACGGCAAAGCTGGGGTCCTAAATTGTTCTGTCGATGGCTATCCTCCTCCAAAGGTGGTCTGGAAGCATGCCAAAGGTGAGAGCAGCGCTCCTGCAGACCTGGTCCTGGCGCACGGTGTAACCGCACACACCCTCTGGCGTTGTGAGAAGCCGGCGTCTCCGAATACACGACACCTCACAGTGACAGCGCGCCATTATGCAGTTCTACACTGACATATAGACATCAAACAGATGCAGTATCTTCCTCCCTATCATGTGTACTGCGACACTATGAGCTACAGCTCTTCCTCTGTCACACATCATTAAGTCTCAGCTCTGCACGCGCAGCAGCAGCACAAGTGCCGGTTTCATATTCATATTCATCAAATGTATTTCCTTTTGTCTCAATGTAGGTAGTGGGAACCCCCAACAATACCACCCGGTGCCACTCGCCGGCCGGATCCAGATCTTACCCAACATCTCCTTTATTATTCTTTATGTAATTGAATAGGACATTGGGTATTACTTGTGCCAAGCCAGCAATGGTGTAGGCACAGACATCAGCAAGTCAATGTTTCTTACTGTCAAAAGTAAGTTTAAAATAAATGTCTAAACTGAGCACAAAGAAAGGAGGAATCTACCTGAAATGTGTCTCACACCAAGCTCTGGCTATGAATCATTTCAACTAAATATGAGATTTGCCTCAATGGCAATCATCACATACAGTGATATTGTCCGGTAGGAGTTAGTAGAGCAACAGACTTGTCATGAGTGTTCCTTTAAAGGGGTTGTGCCACAATCTCATTTCATGCCTTCTGCATCCAGCTCTTCAGCTCTTGTGTGCTCAGAAGGGGGCGTGTGTGATTTGTTTGAATTGCCTATCATGTGACCCAGCAGGATGACATCGCCAGGCCTTTCCTCTCTTTAATCAAAGAAAGGTCTGTTTATGTACAAAGCTGTGAGTAGCTGAGAGGTAAAGTTTTTGCCTTCAGGCACAAGGGTCCTAGGTTCAAATCCCTGCAGGAACCAATCCTGTGTTGTTTTTTTCCCTCTTTACCAGTGCACATACCTCATTGAGGTTTCTTTTTTATTTATTTGCACTGTTTGACTAATGGCTAAGGCTATGTTCACACGGCATAGTTGTGGGGCAATTACGCCGGGTGCTTTTGAGTCGTGCTGATCGGCGCGTAGTCCCGCATCGTGGGGGCGAGGGAGGCGACAGCTCGCCAGCCCCAAAGACTGCATTACATGTCACTTATCTCCCCAGGCGTACAATACGATCGTATCGTATGCCCAGGGAGAGGAGGTGTAATCCATAGTTCTCTACGAGAACTATGGATTACCATAATTTCGTTGCGCATCTTGCTCGTATTATAGCCAATATACGATGTGAAATGCGTGCCCAAATTTGCCCGTGTGAACATACCCTAAGGAGTACAGAGGACGGGAGTAGAATGACAACACCTGGGGTTTGAACACTCAGTAGCTGCCTGATAGGAGAGGTGATGTCTGAGCATGTGCGACCAGGACTGAGAAGCTCTCAGCCCTGGTCGTATCCGCTGGAGATGAGCTGTAAACAATGGATAACTAAAGGAGCAGCTAAAACAAAAACGGTGCAGAATTTTTAACAATGCTGAATTGTGAAAATGTTTATTATTTAATTTGCAAGCTTCCCACATCAATTTTACTTTGTGGCAAAACCCCTTTAATGCAGGTGTATCAAACTAATTTTCACTGAGCTACGTCAGCATCATGGTTGCCTCTAAAGGACCATGGTGCAACAGGTGGTCAGTAAGAGGCTAAGATGTCCTTTAAGGTTATGTAACAGCTAGCCCCTTCCATCTTTTTGACACCGAGCTTCCTACCCTGGAGAGTGTCTGGGGTGTCTGAGTAGGGCTGTCAGAGCTGTGCCACCACCTGCGAGTTGCTGAACAGAGTGGTGTGTGCATCAAAGCTCCAAATCCAAGATGGTGCACACTCCCTGTGCCGGTGCTGTTGCCTCTGCCAAGTGCTGACTACATCCTCGAAGGAAAGAGGAGAGCTGATCCTTCCGTGCCCGGACCTTGCCCATCCCTGCTCACTATTTAAACACGGATTGGCAAGCTTATTCAATTTTAGTTCTGTGTGGTGTGGGTGTTAACACTAAATAATATAAGTAACACCTATTATCCCTATAAAATCACCTACCACCTGCTAGGTCGTCACAGCCCTGCCTCTGTTAACAGCATTGATGGATTCTAATAGGATGAATATATAATGTACATGATATAATATAGCAAAATGTTCCCCTAACCAGAAACCCCGACTAGAATCTGCCCTAAGGGTGAATTCACACGTGCAGGTCACAGCACCAGCCATGTAGATGAGATTCTACAAATCTTTTCCACATGCCGCAGAATATTTCTGCATGGAAATGAACCTGCAATGCAAATTTTTAAATCCTCAGGATGTCAATTTTTGTTCCGGATACACAACACAGATGTATCCACATGTAACACAGCAGCAGTAATCCGAGAGAGCTGCTCAGCTAAAAAAATCTACTACACACAGACTGCCGCTGTACATGGGGGAGCGTACCAGAGCAAATCACTGTATGGGCCACAGACTCTGTGCACTGAGATATCCTCCCCGAGAAGCACTGCTCATAGAGAGAACACCTCCACACAGTCCCATAGAAGATACTGTTTTCTGACAGATGCATATGGAATCTGACAGAAATCGTTTTTCTGCTGCTGTATGTGATCAGAGGTTTGTGAAGGTACAGAGGAGTGCTCATGGACATCTCTATGCTAATATGGCTGTGTGCATGACAAGAATCAGGACAAGGGAGTCACATTTATTATGCCGTGTACTCACCAATGTGGGTTTTGCGTGGATTAATTTTTAAGCATCAGTTCGTAGTATAATCTGGGTTGGCTTCTATATGATTTCCATAAGAGCATAAGAAGGTTACACTGCTTATGTTCATTTATGGGATATTGATGAAGTATTAGTCATGACATTCTAACAAATCAATAGTGAGCTCTAGGATAGCAGATTGGAGCAGGGGGGTAAATCTGTTACCCTGCGGAGACCTTGGATAATCCTATTTCAGCCTGGTTTTAATTAATTAACTGGAGTTTAAAGCATCCATGCAGAATATATAGATAATATTTAAAATCATAGTTATATATAGGTTTGTGTGCGTATTATATATATATATATATATATATATATATATATATATATATATATACATATATGTGTGTGTGTGTGTGTGTGTGTGTGTGTATTTAAAATATATATAAATTGGTCCCTCAACGTACAGTATTAATTGTTTCTGTGACAACCATCAGATGTTTAAACCAAAACTCTATGGAAAACTGGTGATTGGTTCTGAAGGCCCCAAATTGTCACCCTACAAAATGCAAAATGAGGATTAAAGGGAACCTGTCCGGTGGTTATGCTGCCCTATCTGAGAGCAGGATGTGATGAAAGGGGAGAAGCTGAGCTCTGTGATATATAGGTTATATGATAGAGGAGAGAACGAGCTCTGTGATATATAGGGTTATATGAAAGAGGGAGAGAAGCTGAGCTCTGTGATATATAGGATTATATGATAGAGGAGATAAGCTGAGCTCTGTAATATATAGGGTTATATGATAGAGGAGAGAAGCTATGATATAACCCTATATATCACAGAGCTCAGTTTCTCTCCTCTATCATATAAAACCCCATATATCACAGAGCTCAGCTTCTATCCTCTATCATATAACCCTATATATCACAGAGCTCAGCTTCTCTCCCTCTATCAAAACAACCCTGTATATCACAGAGCTCAGCTACTCTCCTCTATCATATAACCCAATATAATACACAGCTCAGCTCCTCTCCCCCAATTATATAACCCTATATATCACAGAGCTCAGCTTCTCTCCTCTATCATATAACCCTATATATCACAGAGCTCAGCTCCTCTCCCTCTATCATATAACCCTATATATCACAGAGCTCAGCTCCTCTCCCTCTATCATATAACCCTATATATCACAGAGCTCAGCTTCTCTCCTCTATCATATAACCCTATATATCACAGAGCGCAGCTTCTCTCCTCTATCATATAACCCTATATATCACAGAGCTCAGCTTCTCTCCTCTATCATATAACCCTATATATCACAAAGCTCAGCTTCACTCCTTCTGTCACATCCTGCCTCAGATAGGGCAGCATAAATCACCGGATAAGTCCACTTTAAAGACAATTATGCAGAAAACTAATACATACATCACTTTCTATTTCAAAGACAGGCACTTCTTTGGGTGATTTACTTTATACACGGTGTACCATAAAAAAACAAAATGGGGTCCTCACCTGGTGGCAGGCTCGGACTGGGCCGCCGGGGGACCGGGGGATCCCCCGGTGGGCCCCCCCCGAGCCGCTGGGGGCCCCGGAGGCAGTGCCGTCGCTCCCCGGGGCCCCGTCCGCGCATCCGGTCCCTGAGCGCCCGGGACCCGCGTCCCGAGCGCTCAAGACCGGCCCGGGAGCTGGGGACTAATGTCCCCGACTCCCGGGGTTGCGCGTTGCGGGAAGCGCCCCTAGCGCTGGT
>JAODAL010061041.1:0-20558 GCA_025379985.1 Phyllomedusa bahiana | reverse complement strand
GATTTAAAAAAATGGGGTTCTATCAGGAAGGCCAAAACTGGATGTGGCAGTAAGGGGTTAAAGGAGTTTTGGCACAAAGTAAAATTTACATAGGAAGCTTGCAAATTAAATAAACCGTCATCATTATTAAAAATTCTGTACCATTTTTGTTTTAGTTGCTCATTTAATTATCCATTGTTTACAGCTCATCTCCAGGGGCTACAGCCAGGGCTGAGAGCTCCTCAGTCTTGCCAATCATGCTCAGACATCACCTCTCCGGCAGCTACTGTCTGTCTATTCCCTGGCTAATAATCACACACACTCACTGTTGAGTGAGTGTTCAGCCCCATGTGATGTCATTGTACTCTTGTCTCTGTACTCTTTAGTAATTAGTCAAACAGTGCAAATAAATAAAAAAGAAACCTCAATCAGGTATGTGCATTGATAAAGAGAAAATAATCCACAGGTTTGGTTTCTGCAGGGACTTCAAACTAGGACCCCTGCTGTGAGGCAATAACACTAACCACTGACCTAAATTGTAACTACTCACAGCTCTTTACATAAACAGACCTTTGTTTGACTAGAGAGAGCACTCTGTGAGGAAATGCATGGTGATGTCAGTCTGCTGGGTCACATGCTATGCAGTTTGAACAAATAACACACGGCCATTTTTGAGCACACTGAAAGCTGAAGAGAGGAATAGAGGACATGAAGTGCCTTTGTGGAAAAAACCCTTGTTTACCAAAAATTTTCTAGGTTGCTGATAACCTCTCTCTTCTCTAGCAACCCTGACTGGGATGTTCACCACTCCCTGTTGTGTCTTATCAGCAGCAGAGAAGCTTTTTATCCCTTTAAAGCTCTGCAGCCTTGTGGTATTAAAACCCCTCCTTCCCAATGTTTCTCTAACAGGCTCACCATTCACAGCCTAAATAGCAAGTGGGAGCCAGAAGCTGGCTGTAAAGAGCAAGCTTTGTTACACAGCCTTATAAGAAAACCTTTTTAATCACTGGCCTCAACGGTTTCTGCTCACATCTACTACATCTACTATACGGCACATGACTGCTGGGGCCAATGATTGGATGCATAATCATATAAGCAATGTGATAATTTTTTATGCAGTCCTTGTCTGCACAGAGGTTTTCTAAAATCTTGCAAACGCCAAAACAAAAAACACTCAATAAGTATATAGATACGAAACCAAACTAAACCATTGCCAAATATACAAACATGTACCTCAGCCTATCTTTAAAATTACATACTTTACTAAATTCAGAAATAAAATAAAATGACTATGTAATAAAATATAGTAGCACTATGAAACACTACCACAACCAAGACGTACTCATAATAAATATAATCATACCTGATATCAAGATACAATGTATAAATAAAGTATGCTCGTTTATTCACAACCAAAATCAGTAAATACACATTTGTAGTATAAACCATAATTATAATAGAATAAAAGAAAGCGTACAGACCCAGTGATGGAGAAAGGACCCCAATGTACGTTTCACCATCTGGCTTTCTAAAATCTCGGAAAACCCTTTAATATTCTTTAATCATCATTGTTTTGATGTTCCAATGGTGTTTGTCTTTAAGACAATTGTTTATGATGATTATGTCACTAAAGTTCTTAGCTTTTTCCCTATGGTGTGTTATTCATTGATGATCCCACAATTGCCTGTGTCTTTATTACTAGACTGAGCTTTATTATAATGATCTAACTATAGTGTCATCATCTCTAAGGTGATTCCTAGTGTCTTTATTCCTAGGGTGATTTTAGTGGTATATCATTTAAACAGAATAGAATAAAGAACACTGTAAAATTATTTATAAGCTTTTTTATATTATTAAGATAAAGAAAATTGCCTCTGTGATATCATTGTTCTCCAGTGTTTTATTTCAATGATGTCACTATAATCAATTTTCTTTACTATAAGCTATGTTGTGTGATGTCAGTGGCCAATGCCCTTATTTTATGATAATTTCTAGTGGGATACAGTATATCTCCATATATAAGCTGTGTTCTGTTTTACAGCGGTCACATGAACTGATATCTGCAACCTAATGTGATGATGTTACAAGGTTGCTCATCTCTATTCCTCCCTTTCGTTCTATATTGGTGATTTCACAAACATCTGTGTCTTTTATTCCATGGCTTTGTATTAATATACTGTAACAAAGGTGATCTTATCAATAAGCTTATAAATAAAGACAAAATTACATCTAACTTCTTGACTTTGAATGTGTATGGAAATTGTATGGGGTAGGCTGGAGAAGGCTTAGCCCCACTAAATAGTGCCAAATCCATATCCAATGCCAGCACAAATTCTTCAGCATAGAAATCCATGGTGGAAATCTGAATATATACCTTGTATTTCTGCATTTGACCTGCAATGATTTCTTCTGTAAAAAAAATCCATTGCGTACAGAATGCCGAAAATGTTGTGTATCTTCTTTTTTTTTTAAAGCAACTTCTGTAAAAACTCTCATTCACTTGGTGTTTGTTCTGATTAGGGATGAGCAAACCCTAAAAACTTGTCATATATGTGGTGGCAGCAAGTACATCCCAACAGAGAACATGGAGGTTCAGCTGGCAGTGCCGTAGTTGTAGGGTGTGCAGCGGTAGGCAGGGCTGCCATCACTAACCATTTCAGGGCCCATGCAGCTAAATCATATGTGGCCCCCACCCATTACTAGTTCCTATTTTATAACATATCACTGGGCCCCTTTTTGGTTGGGCCCCTGACAGGAGTACTACCCTATTGGCACCCCTGGCACCCGTTTTACAGTAGTCTGACCCCAAACCCAGCAAAAATGACCTTCTGAGCCCTCAGAATAAAATTAGCAAGAAGAAATAAGTATGTGAAATAAGCTTTTTTTCAATAGGACCTTTACTAACAGTGTCTTTTACAGTGGCCTGACCCCAAAACAGCAAAAATGCCCTTTTGGACACTCAATAAAATTAGCAAGAAGAAATGACTATTTAAAACAAGATTTTTTGACAAGACAAATAGGATAATATAAAAAAAAAAGTCAAGATTTGTTCACAGTCTCTTATTGAAGAACTATACTCCAAAGACAGCAAATCAACAGTGTTCTTAAATGCCTTTACTTTGCGACGGACAAATGGGATTATAAACAGAATTTTTTCTTTGCAATATCAGTGAAATGGGGTTGTATGGAAAAACCCTCACAGCAAATCAAGTGCTCTTAAATGCCTGTACTTTGCAATGGGCAAATAAATTATAAACAGAATTTTTTTGTTAAGGAATATCTACACAAAACTACCTAACTTCCTAACTATTACCATGTATAATTCCCTTAGCCAGCTGTGTCCCCTTCCTTCCCCCGAGTAATCTCACTAGCAGCTTTTCCTGTGTTAAATTGCTATTAAATGGTATTTCTGCCTGCTAGCAAACCAGCAGACACAGGCAGCAGTGTGTACACTACAGTGAGTAAGGTGGAAATGGCATTCAACAGGAAATACAGTGACATACACATAAGACGGTCATGTGATTTTAGCAGCCAATGAGATCCCTACACTCTCACTGGTGACGTTTTTGACTCCCAACCCCCACTCTGTGCTCTTCACTGATTGGCTTGCCTCCAACTCTGCGGTAAGCATCTGATAAAGGCACCGAATGCCTGTGCCAAACCCGAACTTTTTACCGAACTTGCGAAAAAAAAAATTGATTCGAAAAATCGTAAAGTTCGTGCTGAACTAACCGTGTTCCGAATGGTTCAGCTCAACACTAGTTCTAATGTCTTGTACCTAAAATCGATTATAGGATGTTTATAGATTTATAACAGAAACACACTAGGAACCTTGCAAAACAGTGATTTGCCTACAAACACAAAGAACATATAGTAAAATGCATTAGGTGTCTTAAAAAAAGAAAATAATTATTATTGCATTTTAAAGGGGTTGTCCTGTGAAAAAAAAGTTTTCATTGTAATGAAAAGGGATATTTTCATTTAATTGATTAGTATTAAACATGTAGGCAAAGGTATATAAAGACTATTATCAAACATGTTGCTTTTCTGATTTTGTGTCTCTTCAGAGGTAGGAGAAGATCATATCTCCTGCTTTTGCACACAAGTTTTCCTAGTTACCGGACACCTCTTTATAAGCTTACAGGCTCCAGCAGTGGCCTGGATGGCGATGTCACTCCCTACTGTGTTCCTCATCTTGAAAGGGCTTGCTTACCTTACCTATATTAGAAAGGATCCTGAAGCCTTTTAGTTTTTATAGGATATAGAGAAACAGCTTTTAAGCAGGAAATGCTGCTGCCCGCCTGCAGAAAAGGGAAGCTACATACAGCAAAGTAAAATCACTGCTTGAAAATATTACAGAGAAATGAATAAAGATTCAGACAAGAAATTATTTCTTTTAGTTTGCTGAACAACTCCATTTACATGCAATAATAGTTTTACTTCAACATCACTAATATAAACATATAAGACTATTGTCAACATTAAAAAAAAATTATATGTTATAAATTAAATTAACGTATTGTTTTAACACTAATATAATTCACTTTCATGCATTAATTATTCATTGATCTAAGGACCATCCCGTCAATGTCCCTGCACATATTGTGCAACCAGCTTTTGGATCAATTGCAGAAACCACGATGGTATGTAAATAGTTATATATGAATGCTTGCCTTAAACGTTCTGTAATCGATATTACCTATTTTGTAACGTAATGTGCCACTACTACATATTGAATGGTGGGTGAAACTATATAGTTTTTAGGGCCAGTTTAAAAGAAAAATAATTGCTGTTGGACTAATAGAAAAAAAGTAGTAATAGTTATTGTAAATTGATGTTTTGGCCATTTATTTCTATAAACAGAAACATATTAACATAAAAAATAAAAATGCAAGTCAAATATTTTCTTGTTTGTATAATGTAGTTGTAATCAAGGCTAACTTTGCATTATTAAATTTACCATCTATCAACCATATTACCATATTGGGGTGAATGCCTACTGGTAGGTGTCCAGGGGTTTGTTGCAAGGTTTCTGCCACATGTCCACAGCCAAAAATGGAGTAAATGTGGTTGGCTTGTGACTATGTTTACTCTGTTTTGGCCATACACAAATTATTAGTGGGAAAATATAGCATAGAGCACTATGAAATTTTGTCTCACAATGAAATCATATGCAGTCAAAAACAGCAAATCAAGTCACAACTTGACTATGTTTACTATATTTATGACTACATAAAGGTGGTGCATTAGGTTCTAGGATATGCCTGGTTACCAACTAGCAGATATTTAGGCATATGAAGGATACATTCAGTAGTGTGAACTTACCACAATGTAGGGATATAGAATGAAGTAGTCTATTGGTCTGTTTTTTGTCCTAGATTTTAGTAAAGTGACTCTACAGTTTTAGGTAAAAAATATATAGTAGCTTTGCTAGGAGGTATGGTGGATCATGTTATTAGCCCTAAAAATGTTAGCCACAAATGTGCTATGTATTTTTATTAATAATGTATGCAAAATTGCTCTGTGAATTACAGATAAAGATTTTGAGACAAACATCACCTCACAATTTCCTTTGAAAGATCTACACTGTCTGTATAGAGCTAGAAGATATGTAGTATATAATGCAGTAGACACAAGTAAACATTTAAATTTCCAGCTGATAAAATATGAACCATACATGTTACATTTTAGTTCATAATTTCACCACCATCACAACACCTTGTCCCCCCACCCCCCCCCCCCCCCCCCACCCCCCCCCCAAATCCCCCCCCGCCCCCCCCACCTTGTGGAGGATTCAGTAATTGTAACTGACATAAATACCAAAGCCAAGTAAATTGCAATTAGAAAAATATCTGACCTAGGACTGTAGAATTAAATAAATGTTCACAAGAATTATACTGCAAATCATAAATTGTATAGAAAATACATATCCACCTGCAATTTCCTTGCAGTTTAAAATTATATTTAAATTTACCTTATTTTAATTCTGCCATCTTGTTCACAAAGCAGCCCTTAAAAGTAATCACCCCCTGCAATGTCACCAACATTCAACTCAGCTGATGGGCTCCTTTACAAAATTCCAATGTATTTGATTATATTGAATCAAAATCTGTGCCAGCATGATCACCCGCTGGAGGATGGATGTGATTGACAGCTACCCTCCAGCACTAATGGCTGGGATCGGAAAAAACTCCAGTCT
This sequence comes from Phyllomedusa bahiana, assembly GCA_025379985.1. NCBI lineage: Eukaryota > Metazoa > Chordata > Amphibia > Anura > Hylidae > Phyllomedusa > Phyllomedusa bahiana. The sequence goes on along the minus strand of JAODAL010061041.1, from coordinate 14,380 downwards.
TGACCATTAAGAGTGCCTTGGATTATTTTGCATTTGTCTATGGGGTGACGTTGCATGACCACTTCCACTGAGTAGCTAACCGAAATTATTGCACACTAGGGTCTAATAGAGGCCAGAAAGGCTGGCTAGGCACAGTGTATTTCCAGTATGAAGTATGCCCTAACAGATTTTACATGCATAGGCAGTAATGTTTTGTCATATACAATATTTCACAAAAGTGAGAACACCCCTGACATTTTTGTAAATATTGTATTATATATTTTCATGGGACAACACTTAAGATGTAACACTTTGTTACAATGAGAAGTAGTCAGTGTATAACTTGTTTAGCAGTGTAAATTTGGTGTGCCCTCAAAATAACTGAACACTCATCAATGTCTAAACTGCTGGCAAAAGTGAGCATGCCCAATTTGCCATTTTCCATCCACAGTGTCATGTGACTTGCTTGTGTTACAAGATCTCAAGTGTCAATGGGAAACAGGTGTGTTAAATTTGGTGTTATTGCTCTTACACTCTCTCATATTGGTTACTGGAAGTTCAGTGATCAGACTAAATGCTGCACACTGCATCAAATTGGTCTGCATAGCCGTCATCCCAGAAGAAAGCCTCTTCTAAAGATGATGCACAAGAAAGCCTGCAAACAGCTTGCTGAAGACAAGCAGACTAAGGACATGGATTACTAGTCCTGTGGTCAGATGAGACCAAGATGAACTTATTGGGTTCAGATGGTGTCAAGTGTGTGTGGTGGCAACCAGGTGAGGAGTTCAAAGACAAATGTGTCTTTCCTACATGGAATGGTGGTGTGATTGTACTGGTTTGGGGCTGCATAATTGCTGCCAGTTGTGGGGAGCTACAGTTCATTGAGGGAACCATGAATGCCAATATGTACTGTGATATACTAAAACAGAGCATGGTCCCCTCCCTTCGGAAACTAGGCTGCAGGGCAGTATTCCAACATAATAATGACCCCAAGAACACCTGAAAAATTAGGATAAAGGTGCTGGAATGGCCAAACATGTCTCCAGACTTAAACCCTATTTAGTATCTGTGGGGCATCCTCAAAAGGAAGGTGGAGGAGAACAAGGTCTCTAACATCCACCAAGTCTGTGATGTTATCATGGAGGAGTGGAAGAGGATTCCATTGGCTGCAACTTGTGAAACTCTAGTGAACCACTTGCCCAAGAGAGTTAAGTCAGTGCTGGAAAATAATGGTGACCGCACAAAATATTGACACTTTGGGCACAATTTTTCTACTTTCACTTGGGGTGTACTCCCTTTTCTTGCCAGCAGTTAAGACCTTGATTGCTGTGTGTTGAGTTATTTTGAGGGCACATCAAATTTACCCTGTTATACAAACTGTACACTGACTTCTTTACATTGCATCAAAGTGTCATATCTTCGGTGTTGTCCCATAAGAAGATATAATACAATATTTACAAAAACAGGTGTACGGGTGTGTTTACTTTTGTGAGATACTGTATTTATATGAAATTCCTCAAAAAAGACTAAAAATGTCACAAAATTTAAATAAAAAAAGATAATAAAAATTAGGATGCAGTGCAAAAAATACAAAAAAAAAAAAAACATTTTTGTTTAGATAAACCAATTTGTTTAGCCCCATTATGATTGCTAATACATGGTGGCTTTTTCTTAGAGCACTCAAAAGATTGTGCAGCTGTGAGTCAGGTGCCTGGCTGTAAGACACAGCCAAGCACCCTCAAGAGAAGGCTCACATGACCCTATATACAATGGAGGCAGCCCTTATATAGCGTAACATGAATTATTTTTTAAACAAGTAGGTTCGAACAGAAAACAATTAGGGATGAAGGGATGTTTAGCAAAGTAGTGATGGTTCATCAACATTTCCAAATAATGCCAAGAAATTTTAATTGCTCAAGAAAACGTATGTTTTCATCACATTGACCACACAGAAATGTTGATGAACTATAAACAGCCCTCCATCCCTATTGTTTTACTGTCCCAACCTACCTGTTTAAAAATCAATCATGTTGTGCTTCCTCTACAGAATCATTGATACATGTTTTGTCCTAAAAAATGTTGTTTTTTACATTTTTGGGATGAGAAATATGATGATAATAAATATAATTTTGCCACATTTTACATTTATTTTTTGCTCTATTCATTGTATAGAATAGTTAATGTTAAAAAAAAATTAAGTTAGAATTGAAAGTTTATTAATATATACAATATAAAAAGATTATAGACCACTTGAAAGTGTCCAGATTTATTCTCACGATGATTTAATGGCTTTTGTTTTGAGTAACAGATTTTACAAATTTCATTATGAAAATGTGTTTGTTTTCATACAAAACAGGGAAACAGTCAAATAGGACACAGCTGTTGATTTTCCTGATTATTTCAATTTTGTAGGCACCAAATGTTAATGCAAAACAATTCAGGAGAACCAAACAACTGCCATTTTACATTTCTGATTAAATGTTAGAAATTTGACTCAGAAAATATGTTGATTATGTAAACACATAATTTCCAAACACGTTTTGGAAATATCTACATAAAATATATATAGCCTCATTCTGCAAGAAAGAAAAAAAGAGTTTTTCATAATACAATAATAAACAAACTTTACAGTAGCTGTGATTTTATTCATTTGCCATGGCCCTTAAAGGGGAAATTCTAGCTCACTGATTAACTTTAAACATGTAGACAAAGTTAAATAAAGACATTGCTGTCCTGATGTTGCTTTATTTTAGCATTAGAGCAGTTCTTACCTCCTGCTTGTTTACTTAAGCTTCTCCAGTAACTGACCACTCTAGTGTGACCAGGATGGTGATGTCACGACTTCTGTGTCTTATCAGCGGAACATTATTCTCAGTCTTTGATCTTAACTTTCTACTGAGAAAAACTTTAACCTTTAAGGCATGTTCACACGGCTTAAAAGGGGCCATATTTCGGTCCGTAATGACGCGCCGAAGGGCGCCACTTCCGGGCCGCAAACGGCCCAGTCTTTACGGTAATTCACAGTTCTCATAGAGAACTATGGATTAGCCCTCCTCTTCCCCCCCGGGCGAAGCCGCCGGGCGGGGAGATAATTGACATGTGAATTACTAGCGGGTATACGCGCCGCTGGAAATTTCAAGTCAATGGGCCGGCGAAGTGCCGGCCCCCCTGCTCACTCCCCCGCTCCCTTCCCCGCCCCCCGTCCACACGGCGTAATTGCGGGCGTAATTACGTCCCGCACTTAAGCCGTGTGAACAGAGCCTTAGAGTTACTGACCTGGGAGCAGCCTTGTGCCATCCTGTCAGGTCTTTAAGGCACATTTATGTGTAATTACATCAAAAATAACAGCGTCACTGTTATAACAGATAACAGTCTGTCTCTCTCATGATAAATACAGCTCTGTATTTATATTCAGACATTCTGCTTGGACAGAATGTCTAGGATGTCACTTCTGTAGACCCACTCACAGTATTCACAGGGAGTGTGAGCCTTGAGGAATAAAAAAAACTAGATGAGGCAACCCCCTTAAAGGCTATGTAGACCTTCAAAATTCTTTTTATCGTTTTTGTTCAGTGTAAGTAAAATCAAATGTAAAGAACCTTGCCAGTAATCTAATTTACAATTTTCCTGCTGATTTTTGTCTACAGCCAGGGTCGTATTTCCCAATAGGCACTCGTGGGCACGTGTCTAGGGCGGCGCCTGGTAGGGGGCGGCACTGTAGCAGGATTTTTTATTTATTTTTTTTACTTTTTTTTTTTATATATATTTTCCTCCGGGCACCCCCACCCCCAGTGCGGGGAGGGGGTTCGGAGGTTGCCGCCGCTAGTGACTTTTTCATTGGTGGCAGCGGCGGGACTTTTTTTTCTGCAGAGCGGCAGCGGACAACGGGGTGCCGGATGGGACATACTACTTCTCCCTTCTGGCGCTCATTTGTAATGACAGGCGGGCAGCATCAGCTAGCTGCGCTGATGCTGCCCGTCTCCTCAGTGGCACAGTGCGCTGCTGGGAAGGACGAGGCTGCGCTGACCCTCCTCCTCCTCTCGCTCACAGCGCGCGCCCGTCCCACTCAGCAGCGCACGGATGGCACTGAAGACCGAGGCCTCCCGCTCTTCAGGACAGGTAAGTGAATCGGAGGGGGTGGGGCTAGAGGCAGGAGCAATGTGACTGGGGGCAGGTGAAATGTGACTGGGGCAGGTGAAAAGTGACTGGAGGCAGGGTTTAAAAAGGGGACTGGGGGCTGGTGCAAGTGATGGGGCAGGTGCAATGTGACTGGGAGGCAGGTGCAATGTGAAATGGGGAGGCAGGTGCAAGGTGAGTGGGGGGCAATGTGACTGGGGAGGCAGGTGCAATGTGACTGGGGAGGCAGGTTCAATGTGACTAGGGAGACAGGTGGCAATGTGACTGAGGGCAGGTGCAATGTACTGGGGAGGCAGGTGCAATTGTGACTGGGGGCAGGTGCAATTTGACTCGGGGGGCAGGTGCAATGTGACTGGGAGGCAGGTGCAATGTGACTGGGGAGGCAGGTGCAATGTGATTGGGGAGGCAGGTGCAATGTGACTGGGGAGGCAGGTGCAAATGTGACTGGGGAGTGGGGGCAGGTGCAATGTGACTGGGGAGGCAGGTGAAATGTGACTGGGGAGGGAGGTGAAATGTGACTTTGGAGGCAGGTGAAATGTGACTGGGGCGGCAGGTGAAATGTGACTGGGGGCAGGTGAAATGTGACTGTGGAGGCAGGTGAAACGTGACTGGGGAGTCAGGTGAAACGTGACTGGGGAGTGGAGGCAGGGGAAACGTGACTGGGAGGCGGTGAAAAAGTGACTGGGGAGGCAGGTGAAATGGGGCTGGGGAGGCAGGTTAAATGTGACTGGGGAGGCAGGTTAAATGTGACTGGGGAGGCAGGTGAAACGTGACTGGGGAGGCAGGTGAAACGTGACTGGGGAGTGGAGGCAGGTGAAATGTGACTGGGGAGTGGAGGCAGGTGAAACGTGAGTGGGGAGTGGAGGCAGGGGAAAAGTGAGTGGGCAGTGGAGGCAGGCGAAACGTGGGTGGGCAGTGGAGGCAGGGGAAACGTGAGTGGGGAGTGGATGCAGGGGAAACGTGAGTGGGGAGTGGAGGCAGGGGAAACGTGAGTGGGGAGTGGAGGCAGAGGAAACGTGGGTGGGGGGCTGGAGGCAGGTGAAACGTGGGTGGGGAGTGGAGGCAGGTGAAACATGAGGGGGGACTGGAAGCAGGGGAACATGGGTGGGGAGTGGAGGAAGGTGAAACGTGGGTGGGGAGTGGAGTCAGGTGAAACGTGAGTGGGGGCTGGAGGCAGTTGAAACGTGAGTGAGAGGTGTTAGGAATGGTAGGAGGATGGGGTAAGGCAGGGGAACATGTTATAGGTGCCAGACTATATGGAGCTGTGTGTCACTGTCATATAATGGGAGGTATCAGACTATATGGAGCTGCCTATTATATAATAGGAGTTATTAGGGCTATATGGAAACTTTTCTATTTATAGGAGGGTTCAGACTATATGGGGCTGTCTATCTTTGGAGGTATCAGACTATTTGGAGCTGTCTATCATAGGAGGTATCAGACTATAGGAGGCTGTTTTATCATATAATGGGAGGTAACAGAATATGGGGCTGTGTGTCACTGTCATATAATGGGAGGTATCAGACTATATGAGCTGCCTTATCATATTTAAAGGGAAGGTATCAGACTATATGGAGCTGCCTATCATATAATGGGAGTTATCAGACTATATGGAGCTGTCTATCATAGGAGGTATCAGACTAGTTTCATAGTTTCATAGTTTGTAAGGCCGAAAAAAGGCGAGACGTCCAACCATTTTCGGGCCTTTTGTGCAAAGGTTGTTAAAACCAGGGGGAAGGAAAAAAAAAAAACAATGAGGGAAAAACCAATTGCCCTCTTTTTAAAGGGAAAAAATTCCCCTTCCCAAGCCCCAATCGGGAAATTTTTGGAAAAAAATCCCTGGTCAATACCCCTTTTCCTGAATCCTGGAAAACAATAACTTTTTTATATTTTTACCCCCCGAAATGCTTTCCAAACCCTTTTTAAACCCTCTTTTTAGTGAAATTCCCCATGGAAATTTCCCTGGCAAAAGATTTCTACAGTCTCACTGCTTTTTACATTTAAAAAATTTCCCTTTTTTAGTTTATTTAAAAACCTTTTTTTCCCAAGACGAAGGGGATCCCCCCTTTGGGTTTCAAAGATACCGTCCGGGGTATAAAAAATCTTGGGAGAGTTTTTTTAAATATTAAACCCCCTTTAATGTTTTTAAACATATTTTTTATTCCCCGCGAAGCCGTTTTTTTCCCAAACTAAATAACCCTAATCTTGCTAATCTTTCGGGGGTACTTTATTCCCACCAGTCCTTTTATTATTTTTTTTGCCCGTCTTTGAAACCTGTTAAAAGCTCTACAAATATTTTGACATCCAGTCCCTCCCCCCCATCCAGCCCTAGCACTGAATTTTCCTCAAGAACTGATAAAAAATTGGGCCCTAAAACAGGACCAAACCTTTCAAAAACCCCTGCTAAAACGGCGTTATACATTTATATTCAGTGAAAATACTCCAGGATAGAAACTCTGAAAAAAACCTTAAGCATTTTCCCCCAAAAACCAGATTTTAAAGTTTATCGAAATAGTTTCCCCTAAACATTTTTTTGCCCCCCTTTTTTGAAAAATTGGCACCACATTTGCTATGCGCCAACCCTTTGGGACATACCCCTTTATTAACAGTCCATAAATTTTAAAGGGAAAAAGGGGGGCCTATCAAAGACATCATTTAAAACCCCCTTAGGTACCACTGGGGGGAAATCCCACGGGACCGGGGGTTTTTGTTTTATTTTAATTTTTCTTAAGACGGAGCTGCACTTCTTTTTGGGTAAGACAAGAAACTTTTAATTTTGGTTTTTAACCTCTTTCCCCTGTTTCAACAGAACCCTCATCCTCCCCCCCGGGGTTTAAAAAACAGTGGAAAAAAAAGTTTTAATAGGTTTGCTTTTTTCTCTTTCGTCCTCAACTGTCTCTTCCCTCAGTTTTTTCAAAAGGGCCAAAAGAAATTTTCTTTTTTAATTTTTTTTTACTATTTATACATTTTAAAAAAAAATTTTGGGGTTATTTTTAACTTTCTGTGGCGATACGTCCTCCTCTCCAGCTTTGCTTCCTTTATTTTTAAATTTTACACCCCTTTATTTTTTTTCCCTAAAAACATCTATAGTACCTTTTTACACCCTCCTTTTTTAGTAGGGGGAAACATTTCTTTTTTTTTTATTGCCTCTTTTACATCCCTTTTTGATCCACATTGGGTTTTTTTTGTTTCTAATTATTTTTTTTACCAAAAGGTATGTCCCACTAAACAGGGGGTAGCCTGGGATTTTTTTAAAAATATCCCATTTATTTTTTTTTTTCTGCCTATTTAAACACATTTACCCCCGTAAACCCGGGTTTTGGGGGCCCCCAAAGCAAAAAAAAATTTTAGCCTTCCTAAAATTCAGTTTTTTTGGGCCCTTTCCAAAAAACTCAAATTGAAAGGATAAAAAAAATTTATATTATATTATGGCACTATTTCCCAGGTGGCCCCTAAACCTAAACCCTTTTGTTACTCTGTCATGCCCTTTATCAATATTAAAATCTAAAAGGGGGGCCTTTTCCCCTCTATTCGGTTTTTTAGCACCATTTGGCAAAGGAAATTATCTTTAAATTTTTTTTGAAAAAAACCTGTTTCTTTGTGAAGCTACAGGTTTTCAGATCCCCAAAATTAAATGTCTGGATATTTTAAACCGCCCATAATAATAACCTAATTCTGTTTAGCCCCTCACCTATTTGCCTGGGGAGTACATCTTCTAGGGTTTTTTTTTTTTTTTTCTTTTTTTTTTTTTTTTTTTTTTTTTTTTTTTTTTTTTTTTTTTTTTTTTCTTCTTTTTTTTTAAATAAAAATTTTTTTTTTTTTTTTTTTTTTTTTTTTTTTTTTTTTTGGGGGGGCCTTTTTTTTATAGGGGCCAAGACCCCTATTATAAATATTTTATTTTTACCCCCAGTAAATTTAAACCCATAAGGGTTTCCCCACCTGTTTTATACCTGTACCTATATTTTCCCCGCAGGGTTGGCCCGCTACAGGTTTTTTACATAGAGAAAAGAAAACCCCCCCTTTTCCGGTTTTTACGTTTCCTTTCAAATAGATTTTAAATCCTGTAATTTAAAACCGCCCAGCCCTAGCTCTCATCCAGCCATGCCCTCTGTTTCCCCCACTAGGCCCAAAATTTTTCTTCAGCAAATTATTTTTTTCCCATTCATTTTATTTTTTTGGGTCGGGACCCGGGCATTGGTAAAGCAATGCTTTTTAAAGAGATTTTTTCATTTTTTAAAAATTCCCTTTTCTCCCTGATTTTTTTTAACAAATTGTTTAAAACCCCCTCCCTCCATTTCCACCCCCTTTGATTTATTACAAAATTCCCAGCCTTTTCTTATCTTTCATTTATCTTGCTTGCTACCCTTTGAAATTTTACCCCCCCCCCATTTAGTTTAAATATTCCCCAACTTCCTGGCCATTTTTTTCCCCCAAATACACGCCCCCTCCCCATTTGGTGCAGCCCTTCCCTAGCATGAGCCTGTACCAAAGACAGAATCAGCCCAGTTCCCCCCAAAAACCCCCAAATCCCTTTTTTCCCAAACCCCAAATTTTTTGGGAGCCATTTATTACCTCTAATCTCCCCCCTACCTCCGGGGGTCCCCTGTAAAACAGGAAAATTTTTCTGAAAATTTTACTCTGGGGGTCCTTCCCTTTGAATTTTTGGCATAAGTGCCCTGAAATCATTTTAAGGACCCCTTCCACCCCCCTCAAAAATTTTTGTCTTTGGGTGCCAATGGGGGACCAAAAACCAGCGGGTTTCCTCATCAACCCCACCCACAATCTGTAAACCCCCGATCCGCGATATGCCCAAAACCCGGGCCCCAGGTAAACAACATACATTTCCCGACATCCCGGTTTTTGGGGGCCCAGATTGCCCTGTTTTTTCCCCAAAAATTTTAGGGAGTCCCCAACAAACAAGCACCCTGTCTACCCTGACCTTCACTCCTATTTTTCCGCTTACTGGGGGCAAAAAGGGGTTAGTGTTTTGGGCTGAAGCAACGCTATTTTTACCCGATTTCCCCCTCATCTCCCCAACTTGAAAATTTTGGTTGGGGGTGTCCCAAAATCAGGATTTGCCTTCCTGCCACTCTTCCCTCTCCCCTTTTTTTCTGACTTTTTACCCATCTACGCCTCTTTTCCCTGCACCTCCATGCTACCACCCTCCCCAGCAACACACCGCAGTGGTGCCAGTGAGCGGAAAAACCGCTTCCAAGTTGGCAATGGTACCCCAGTGCCCGCCCCCTTGCTCATTTAGACCCAAAGGACCCCGGGTTTTCTAAATGTCAGTGTGCAAACATCTTGCACAGCAGAAAGGCCCCCTCGAACGTTGCCCCAAGGAGGGCATACATTGCAAAAATTTTTTGTGCACGGGGCCGGGCATTGTCAAACAGGGAAACTCAGGGGGTTTTGTTACCAAAAAGAAATTTTATAATAAATTAAAATAAAAAAGCAATACAAACCTGTCCCCTCAAACCCCCCAAATCTAAAGTCTCTCAATCTTAAGTCTCCAACACAAAAAAGAAACACATTTTAAAGGGGCAAACACCTCCAACTCTTTCCCCCTTCGCTCAAAAAAACTCAGCTTTAAACCTTGCCACACTGCTTTTTGGCGTGCTGCAACCTCTCTTTCAGGAGAAAAAGGGCCTTTCGAGCTGTCTATCATGGGTGGTATCAAAACTATAGGGCAGCTGTTATCATATAAGGGGGAGATACCCGACTATATGGACTGTCAAACATAGGAGGTATCAGACTAAAATGGGAGCTGTCTATCAAAATAAGGGGAGGTATCAGACATATGTAAGCTGTCTTAAATAAAATTTGGGAGGTATCAGACTATATGGGGGCTGCCTACCCATAAAAATAGGAGATATCAGACAATAGGGAAGCTTGTTTTTCCATTTGATTTTTGTAAAAGGTTTTTCTATTAAAAAAAAGGGCTCTCATGTGATGGGGAAATATTTTATCATAAGCGGGGGCTAGGGCGCACCTTTTTGGGGGCCCGGGGGTGGTCATACGCATAACACCAAAAGGGAGCCCCCACCAGCGCCTTTTTTGAGCTTTTGTTTGTGTTTTTTTTTGGGGCAGGTGGGCAAAATTTGGGATGCTTTTACATTTTTGCACAAAAATCGCTAAAAAATCACAAATTTTGCACAGCAGCAATGAAACATTTTTAAATCCCCCTTCCCCTTTTCTGCACAAAAACAAAATTTAACAAAGCATCAAAAAGGCAGCTGGGGAAGAGCACCTTAGGTTTGGTTATGCTGTATGAAAACCAGGGCCCCATCTCACCTTTTTAATCTTTTTAGACCTTCCATCTAACAAATGAAACCGTGCACTGTAAAGGGGCAGGGCCCCAAAAGTGTCTTCCCTGCCCTCCCCCCCCCCCACCGCCGTTCTTTTTCTTAGAACACCCTTGGAAAAAATAAAGTCTAATTTGTTTGCTCCATACAGACGACCAAACAAAAACCCTTCAATCAGAAAAAAAAAAAACATTGAAAAGAAAAGAATATTAATCAGGTTTTGGATTGAAAAAATAAATAAAATGTTGGGGGACTTTCCCTTTTAAGCTGCATGTGGCTTTTATTGGTTAAAAAGTTTTAAGGGGGGTTTAGGTGTAGGAAACATTTTTGGTTTGCATCTCCAGCCCTTTTCTGGATGCTGAATAGGTTCTCCCAACATCTGGGAAAAGGGCGGGTGACGGCAAACCCTTCAAATAGCTTTCTTCTTGAGCCTTTACAGGGTCATAGTGGCAGGGCTTTTGTAAGGGGGGGGCATATTATGAAAGGGGCGGGGGAAAATCAATTTGGGTTTAAGGGGGGCATATTAGGGTTTAGTGCCTAGGGCAACACGACCTATAAATACAGCCCTGTCTACAGCTCTTGTACAGACCTATATGTATCAATGGGTACAGACTCAAACAAATTCTATTTCATCTGATCTTATAACCACATTCCCTTTTTCATCTGCTCTAACCCCCCAAAACCCCTGGTATTTCGTAGTAAACAAGAAGAAACAGATGGCACATAATCAGAATGCATAGTGTCTGTTTGTTGTCTGTAACCTTGTAGGTGTGCATAGAAGCTAAAACTAATGTTAAATAAAATCTATTTTCAAAATTGCTACATTTTTGATTTAGATGAATTGTACCACACAAATAGAATGTTCAAGGAGGTAAACATAACCAATAATGTGCATTAAAACAGCATGGAATCTATATAATACAGATTCATTTTACTTGCAATTAAATGTTGAGGCAGTGCTCAAAACCAAAAAATATCTATAGTTTTTTGCCTAGAAGGGTAAAATTCCTGCAATTTGATTTTTATCATATTTTTATCCCTAAGACCCTGGGTGTTGGGACGCCCCGGGGTCACAAAGGGGCTTTGCAAGGGGATCCTCCGCACCCCCACAACAGCCCCGGGGTGTTAGCGGCTAATTGCAGCTAACACCCGATGGTTATAGCGCGGGGAGCACCGCCACACACCCGCGCTGTTTAACCCCCTTTAGACCCCCCGGGCCCCAAGATGGCTTGGCTCTATATAATGAAAAATCTTCACTGTGATCGGAGTCCCCGCACCGTAATTGCGGGGATCCAATCGCTGAACATGGCAGCGGGAAGCCTTGTGAAAGCCTACCATGTTTTGGATTTTCCCACTTCTGGCGCCGGCAGGAAGTGGGGGAAACCGCCATCTTGGTCACCTATGCATTTTCTATGCAAAGATTAGGCTGTATTAACGATGCGCCCCCTAGGGTAAGGCCCAGGGGGGCTCAATGTTAAAGTAAAAAAAATAAATAAAGTTTTAAAGTTAAAATAAAAAAATATTAAAAGTTCAAAACACTCCCTTTTACCTTTTACAAATAAAAAAAATAAAAAATAAAAAAGTACACATATTTGGATGCCGTGTCGGAAAAAGTCCATTTATAAAAATATAACTCATTTATCCCATAGGTGAACACTGTAAAAAAAAAAATTTCCCAAAAGCCAAAAATTGCATTTTTTTTTGGGCATTCACGTCCAATAAAAATTGGAATTAAAATGATCAAAAAAAAATTGCATCATTCCAAACGCTAGCAATAAAAAAGTACACTTCAGCCACAAAAAAGCACCCCACGGACATCCATAGGGTTATACAAAAAAGTTATTGGTCGCACAAAAAATGGGGGCGCGGCGAAAATTTTAAAAAAACAAATTTTGGAATTTTTTTTAAAAAGGCCAAAACATAAAAGAAACCTACATGTTTGGAATTGGTGGATGTATATCAACCTGTAGGATACATATAATACATTATATTTATCGAAGATTGAACTCCGTAAAAACAAAACATCCGTAAACATGGTGCAAGTACGTTTTTTTCACAATTTGGCCCACCTGGAATTTTTTTGCGGTTTCCCCAATATTCTGTAGCAAGTGAATAACACTTGGGAAAAAACACTTTCCCGCAAAATAAAAGCTCTCATAGGTCTATGTTGGGGGAAAAATAAAAACAATATGACTTCGGGAAGGCAAGGAGGGAAAAACGTACATGTCACAAAAAAAAAATGCAAGGTCCTTAAGGGGTTAAATCTCCATTTTACTGCATTAACGCTTGAATGATCCTTCCAAATCCTCAGAGATTATGTTTTTATTGTGTATAAATACATGCATAATGTATCTATTATATTCTGTAATATTTAGGTTTTCCCCATTTCCAAAAATTTGAAAAAAATATCTGGAGGGGCAAACAAAGTTTTAAAAGCATTAGCTACTCCTTTATTTTCAAAATTGTTTTTGAGGTCAAATAACTGTTTTTCAAATTATCCCAATGGATACTTGTGACAGAGACCACAAACAAGGTGAATACCGCTTATCTGGTAATATTGAGTTGTTGAAAGGCTGAAATACACTGTGATAGAACTCTACTTCTGAATACAACATTGTGCTCGGTGACTAAACCTTGAAAAAAAGCTTTTCTTTCCTTGTTTTAGTCTACAGAGGGTAAGTTGTTCACAACAAAATATCAAGGGCTGCAAGAGAAGAAATCTATACCAGGTTTGAATCTATACTGGTATATAAGATACAGAAAAGGCAGCAGCATCCTGGTTACAGAGAACTCATATTAAGCATGCATCCAAAGTGGATTATTAGGAAGTACATGCTCACCTGATAAAAGTCTTAAACTAGAAACAAGTTGCAAACTGTATCTGAGGGGGACTGAAAATTATTGAAGGGTCGAGACTGCTATCATTATTTAAGTTTTGTAACCCACGGTAACCACTAATACTGTATATTTAAAAAATATCTCTTACCCTTCGTGAACACTTTTGTCCTATGTTCTCTTTAACTCATGATTATTTGATGAAGATTGCAGTTTTGAAATAGAACAGCATTTTAAATATTGACACATGAGGGCATAAAAACAGTACAAAGGGAAACTAGAATTACAGCTCAAGCACTAGTCACAGATCATCTGATTTGTCACTGTAGGCAACTACTGCAGTTTTTCTACAAATGAAACTTAATTTCGAGGAGTCAGAGCAGAAAGAATTTAGACTTCTTGTTATTATAACTTTTAATGCCGATGTATAAAGAGTTATGCTTTAAAGTGCTAAAAACAGACCTTTGTCACAATCAATACAATTTTATTAAAACAATGAGCCATGCACTAGAATTCAAGTGCATGCATCTCCTCACATCTCCTGTAATGCCTTTAAGGTAGGCACAAAGCTACATGTTCAGCATACACATTTCTCAGAAACTCAAATTGTTAAGAATTTTTTTGATAACCACTGTTTGACATACTCCCACTGGGGACTAAATTACTATTTTTTTTATTAGAGTCTGCTAGAAGCCATTGTCAAGATTCTCACAGAGGTCCCCACTCTGGACCATGAACGCGCTTGTGTCTGTCTCCTGGCCTGGCCGTTACTTACAGTGAAAGAAATTATTTGATCCCTTGCTGGCTGATTAGTTTGCCCACTGACGAAGACATGAACAGTCTATAATTTTAAAAAATCAAAAATAAAATCCAGAAAATCACATTGTATATATTATATAAATTTATTTGCATTTTGCAGTGAGAAATAAGTATTTTTTGCCTCTGGCAAACAAGACTTGATACTTGGTGGCAAAACCTTTGTTGGCAAGCACAGCAGTCAGAAGTTTTTTCTAGTGGATGATGAGGTTTGTGTATATGTAATGAGGAATTTTGGTCCACTCCTCTTTGCAGATCATCTCTAAATCATTAAGATTTTTAGGCCACTTTTCAACTCAGAGTTCAACTCC
>JAODAL010061040.1:0-20558 GCA_025379985.1 Phyllomedusa bahiana | reverse complement strand
GAAACTTTTCCCAAAGGCCCAAAAAGCCTGCAATGCCAAACTTTTCAGGTTTTTTTGGCTTTGGGGAGGGTTTTGGGGTTTTTTAAAGTGTTTCTTCTGCCCCAAAAACCGGGAAGGGAAAAAGGGCCTGGCTGAAAGCCCTGGCCCTGTAGGGCGTAAAGGGTCTTTAAAATTGGCGGAAGGAGAAGGGGGTTTTTTTGGGGGGGTCCCTGGGGGTTTGCTGATGGAAATCGGGCGACGGGGGAGGCTGAAGCGGAGGGCTGATCCCTGATATGACTTTTGATAGACTGGGCAGCTGAGGAACGCTTGGTTGGTGGCGGAGGGAGGAAGGGGCGGGAAGGGGTGTGACATTTGGTTGGAGGCCCGGCGTCGGTCTGGTTTTTGGGGGCCCTAAGTTTTTCCTCCTTTAAAAATCGGGCTTTCGCTGCATGTGACTAGACAGGGTTGGTGGGGGGAAACCATTAAAGGTTCTTGCCTCTACTTATGGGTTTAGGGGAAAAGGGCGGGCATATGCATCGTTTGGGGAATCAGAGGTTTGCTCAAAGAAGGCCGGTTTGGGGAGGCCCGGGGCCCTTTTTGACGGGTTAAGCGGGGAGGGGGGTTTTGCGTTGACCGGGGCCCTGGCGGAATCTTTTAACAGCGGATTTCCCTGCGACCCCCCTCTCCCTTTTTGTGGGGGGGACCCGTATGACACTCCCCCCCATCTTTCTTCCTCCTCATCCATTTGATGAAGCGCTCGCAAGCAAATTCTGGGGAAAAAAAAGCCCAGGATGGTTTCCGAAAAGTTCGTAAATCATCAAAAAACCAGGGGGCTTGGTCGTCCTGACTTTTGCACCCCCAGAAGTGGGGCTACAAGCAAGGGGCACTGCAACCCCGTTGCCCCCGGGCCCGGGAAATTTTTTGCCCCGATTGACCGGCTTCCTTCACCTCCTCTGATGGATCAGTAATTTGGGGGTTTTAGGGCAGGGAAAAATCATCCCTTTTTTTGGCCTTGATCTTTTAAAAAGCCTTTGGCCCCAAAAGCAAATTTTTTCATCAAAAAAGGGGCTTTTAGGAAAAAAGATTTTCCCACGTGGTGGGTAACGAAGGGTTTAAATTTTGGGGTCTTTCTGTTGGAAAAGATGCTGATGATGTTGATGGGGCATTTGTGGCCGGGGACTGCGAGGGGAGAGGAGGTTAAGACTGCTAAAATGCAGGTTGCAAATTTTCCCCCGGAAAGGTCAGGATTGGGGGACGATGTTTGTTATTAGATTCACGGGCCCCCGGGGAACCCGCGATTTGGGCAGGCCTGGGGCGGTCCTGCAAATTTAGATCCCCTGGCAAGGGGTTGTCGCCCAGCACTGGAAGGAGAACCTTTTTCTCGTACCTCTACCCCCCATGTGCCCCCCCCCCCCTTTGCTTTCCCCTTACCACCTGCATTTCGTCCATGTTTTAGAAAAATAAAAATTTGAGAAGGTATGGGAAAAGTTTTGGGGAAAATCTCTTTTTAAAAAACGGCAAAAACCCCAGTATTTCAAATCCCTCTAATCAAAACAAAATTGCTGGTTTTAAAATTTAAAATGCCAAAAGGGGGGTTTTTATCAAAAATCTGGACTGGGCCCCCAAAAATCCAAAAAAAAACCCTATTTTTTAGTTTTGGTATAATAAAAAGGGTTTTTTTTTTTTGCACCTTTTTAATTCACCTGTGGTGAAATTTTAGAATTGCCCGTTTTTTTTATTTACGTTTGATGCTGCGTTTAATGAACAGTGCTGGGTGGGGGGGCCCCAAAAAAGGGCAAAAAAACACTTTTAAAAGTTTATGTTTTTTGATATAATAAAAAGGTATTTTTTTGCACCCCCCTTTAAATTTCCCCCGGGGGTGGAATATTTTAAATTGCTGTTTTTTAAGGGTTTACGTTTGATGCTGGGTTTTAATGGAAAAAGTTTTCCGGGGTCGCCCAAAAAATCCAAAAAAAAACACGTAAAATGTTATGTTTTGATATAATAAAAAGGGTTTTTTTTTTTGCCCCCTTTCAATTTTACCTGTGGTGAATAAAAAGAAATTTTCTGTTTTAAGATTTAGTTTAGATGCTGGCGGTTTAATGAACAGGGGGCTGGGTGCGCAAAAAGGGCAAAAAAAAACGTAACTGTGAAATTTTTTTGTTTTCGATTAAAGGTATTTTTTTGGGAACAAACAACCCGTTTCTGACTACAAGATTGCTGGTGGGTTTTTAAAATTTAAAGTGCAAAGGGGGATATAAACAACAGTCACAGGTGTTTAAAGGGTAAAAAATTTAAAACCTATCTGAAAAAGTTTACTGATAAATAAAAGTGGAGTTTTTCAGCTAACAAAAAGGGCCCGCGTTTTCTAGGGAAAAGATGTTTTCCCCAAAATTAAAATTCAGGGGTGCCCCAAAATCCAGGAAACATTTCAATTTGCAAACTGTTAATAATAAAAAAATATTTCCCCTACAATGTCAAAAACTAATCTTTTGGGAACTTTATTCCAGTGTTCTTTTTTAGTTTGAGCTTGGGCTGGGGTTCGCACGCGGGGCCCCCCCCCCGGGTCCCCCCGCTGTGAAATTTTCGCGGTAGTTTCTGCTTTAAAATTTTTCTAGCTAACTACATAAAAAAGTTTTAAAACCCCTAAATCTAACTAAATTGGAAGGTCACGTAAAGTAGGGTTTTTCTCTGTGCAAAATAGACAAATTTCGCTGAGGTTTGGCCAGGAAAAAGAGGTCCACCCCTATGAGACGCTGAAGACACTGGGGCTGAAACAGGAAACGCTGTTCTTGTTAAAACGGGGGTCATGTGATTTTTCAGCCAATGAACATAAATCCCAGTAAAGGACGTGGCACACAAAATTCCCCCCTGCTTTTTCTGTAAATTATTTGTGGCCCCCCAAATTAAGGAAGCCCCAAAAAAAGGGGATTTTAATGATGTGCACAGTTTTTAAAACCTTAATTATGTGATTGGGGATTTCGACCCCCATAAAAACCTTGCGATTTCAACTTTGTCGAAAAAAAATTTTCGCTCAAACTAGTTAGCATGCAATTTAGAGATTTTTCAGTTTTTTTTCCTTCCCCCCTGATTTTTTAAACTTTGTCACCCCCTCCCTCCCCATCCACCCCTGTTTTATTCTAATTCCCACTTCTATTTCCTATCTTGCATGCTATCTTTGTATTACCCCCCTCCAGTCCCTAGTTTAATATTCCCCCAACTTCCTGGCCATTTTGCCCCCCTACAGCTGCCCCCTCCCCTTTTTGGTGCAGCCCACCCCTGATAGAGTCTGTAGCCAAGACAGAAAGTCCCCCCAGTTCTAAAAAAAACCAAATCCCTCTTTCCTACACAATTTTTTGAGCCACTTATTCCCCCTCTTTAATTTCCCCTCTGCCTCTCGGGTGTGGCCGTGGAAAGGTAATATTTCTGAAAATATTACCTGGAGGTCCTGCCCTTTAGCTTTTGGCCCAAGTCCCTGAAATATTTTTTTGGAACTTTCCCCCTACCTCAACTTTGTAATTCGTGCAATGTGGACCTGACAGCGGATTCTCAAAAGCCCACCCGCAATCTGCAACCCGATCGCGATATGTCGAAACCCGGGCCCCCCGGTTTAAAAAATTTACTGTTCGACGATCCCGGTTTTTGTGGCGTTGCCCCGTCTGGCCCTAATAATGGAGTCCCCAATATAGCATTGTTAGCCCGACCCGCCTCCCATTCCCCTCTTATGGGGACAGGGGGGTGTTTTGCTGCGGCAATGTTATTTGACTGTACCCCCTCATCTGCCAAAACTTGCAAAATTTGTTGGGGTGTACCCGATCAGGGCTAGCATCCCCGACCTCTTCCTTACCCCTTTTTTTCTGGGGCTGTTACCCCCGCTAGGCCCATTTCCCGCACCCTCCTTTCTGCCACCCTCCCAGCTTAAACCCGCGGCGATTGTCAGTAGCAAACAAAATCGCTTCCAAGTTGGAATGGATTCAGTGTTACCACTTGCTCTTTGATCCAGGATACGGGCTTCTAAAGTGCAGTGTGCACAATTTGACAGCAGTATGGCCCCCCCAATGTTGCTCAGGGTGGCATACATTTCCAAAGGTTGTGCATGGGGCAGTATGTAAAACATGGAAAAATGGGGGTGTTACCAAAAGATTACGAATAAATATAATAATAAGCAATAAAAACTGTCCCTCTAAACTCTCCAAATTAAAGTCTTCAATCTTAAGTCTCAAAAACTTAAAAAAAACAATTATAAGGAAAAAACATCGCAGACTCGTTCACCCCTCAAAATACTCGTTTTAAAAACCTTTTTCCCCACTGTTTTGGGTGTGCTGCACCCCCTTTTCAGGAGCAAAAAAAAAAAACTTGTTCCCCAAATTTCTTTTAAAAGGTTACTTTCCCCAAGTTACTATACCTCTTATTAACCCCTGATGAACTGGTGGCATTAACTTCCCAAACAAAAACTATAACCTTGCATATTTTGCATAGCTAAAGACTGGTTGCATAACACTCCCACTTTGCAATTAATCAATCGCAAGCAACAGTTTCCCCAGGTTGTGCATTATCAAAGTTATTACACCTTTTATATAGAAGATTTCTTAATCAGATCCTATGTTATTTGCTACTTGGAATAAAGCTTATAATATCTGGAATACATCCCCTTAATATTCATTATTAGTGTTGAGCGATTTTTATCGACAAAGTTGAAATCGGCAAGGTTTTTATGGTGATCGAAATTTCCAGATCATGCGATAAATTAAGGTTAAAATCTGTGCACCCATTATTAAGATCGCGCCTTTTTCGGCGCTTCCTGTAATTTTGGCGGCCAGCAAATGAGATTACAGAATAGAGCAGGGTGAGATGTTGTGTGCGACGTCAGGGACTGGGATGTGTATGGTTGCGATTGGCTGGAAAAATCACATGACCTCGTTTTACATAGAACAGCTTTTCCTGTTTCAGCCTCAGTGTCTCTCAGCGTCTCATAGGGATAGGACCTGCGCTCTGCCTGGGGCCAAACAGCTCAGCGAAATTAGTCTATTTCTGCACAGAGAAACCTACTATTAGCTGTGATCCTTCCAATTTAGTTAGATTAGAGATTTGAACATTTTATGTAGTTAGCTAGAGAATTTTAAAGCAGCATCTACCGCTGTTAAATTCACGGGCGGTGGGAGCGGGGGGGGGCCCCCGCGGGTGAACACAGACAAGCTCTACCTAAAAGAACACTGGATAAAGTTCACCAAGACTTAGTGTAGACAATTGTAGAGGAATATCTTTATTATTAAACAGTTTGCTATTGAAATATTTCCTGGATTTGGGGAGCCTGAACTTATATTGGATAAACATAATTTCTAGTAACTTCAGGTCTCTTTGTTAGCTGCAAAACTCCACTGTTATTATCAGAATACATATCAGATAGGTGTTCAATTTTAAACCCCTTACACCTGTGACTGTTGATATATCCACCTTGCACTTAAATTACAAACCAGCAATCTTGTAGTCAGCACAGGTTGTTTGTTGCCAAAAAAAACCGTGTATCGTACGAAAACATCACAGTTACGTGTTTTTTGACTTTTGCGCACCCAGCACTGTTCATTGAGCAGCATCTAAAGTAAAATCTTAAAACAGCAATTCTATATTCACCACAGGTGAATTGAAAGGTGCAAAAAATACCGTGTATCGTACGAAAACATCACAGTTACTTTGTTTTTTTGACTTTTGCGCACCCACCCACTTTTTCATTGCCCCGGGGCCATCTACGAAAATTTTAAAAACACCCTTTTTCAAATTTCACCACGGTAAATTTGAAAGATGCAAAAAATACATTTTTTTTTTTATTATATCAAAACTTACAGTTACGTGTTTTTTGACTTTTGCGCCCCCCAGCACTGTTCTTGACGCAGAAATCTACAAAAACTTAAAAACAAAATTCTTTATTCCCCCAAAAGGGTAAATTTAAAAAGGTGCAAAAAATACCTTTTTATTATATCAAAACATAAAAGTTACTTTGTTTTTTGATTTTTGCGCCCCCAAAACTGTTCTTTTGACCCAGCATCTACGTAAATCTTAAAACAGCAATTCTATATTCCCCCGGGGAAAATTTAAAAGGGAAAAAAAATCCCGTTTTTTTTCCCAAAACCCATAACAGTTACGTGTTTTTTGGACTTTTCCCCCAGTCCGGTTTTGTTGATAGACCCCTTTAAAGTTAAATTTGAATCCAGCAATTTTTTTTTTTGATTAGAGGGATTTGAAAAATAGCTGTGATTTCCCGTTTTTTTAATAAGAGATTTTCCCAAAAACTTTTCCATCCCTTTCTCAAATTTTTTTATTTCTGAACATGGGCGAAATGCGGTGGTAAGCGACCCAAAGGGGGGGAAAGCACATGGGGGTTTTAAGGAACGAGAAAGGGGGCTCCTTCCATGCGGGGCGACAAAACGCATGCCAGGGGATCTTTCATTGCGGGAAACCGTAAGGCCTGTCATCGTTTGGTCAGGGTCCTGTAAAATCAAAAAGTAAGAACATCGTCGAAAATCTGCCCTTCAGTGGTTAATGCAACCTGCATCTAGCATCTTACCTCCTCGTCCTCGCATCACGGCCCAAATTTCGCCCATCACCTCACCCGCACTGCCCAAAACATAAAGCACCCCAAAATGTAAAACTCGTTTTTACCCACCACTGTGGATAATCTTTTTTCTGAAGCCTTTTTGAGGAAAAAATTGGGGTTTGGGGTTTCAAAAAGGCATTTTTTAAAAAGATAAAGGGGCCAAAAAGGATGTTTTTCTCTTTTTCTGACCCCCAGTTATGATGCCATCAAGGAGGTAAAAAGGAAACCCGGGGGTAAAATCGGAAAAAACCCCCGGGCCTTGGGTCGGCAACCCCTTTGCATTTCCCCCCTTGCTTGTAGCCCGTGTTTCTGGATGCAAAAAGGGTCAGGAGGGACCAATTTTCACCTGTGTTGATGTTTGAGATGATGAGGGAAAATTTGCGGACCCAAATCCGGTCTTTTCCGCGGAATTTGGCTTGGGGAACGCCTTTCATCTTGGATGGGAAAGGGGGTGGGGTATTTTTCAATAGGGGTCCCGCCAAAAAAAAGGGAGAGGGGGGGTTTCCGGGGGGGGGAAAAGAAAACGGCCCCTGATATGATTCCGCCGCCACGGTCAGCCCCAAACCCCCGCTCCTCGTTTTATCGCCGTAAAAAAAGGTCCAGGACCCTCAACCCTTTGGGCCTTTTTTAGAAAGCCTTGATTCCCCAGCGATGTAAAAAATTTTTTTGCCGCCTTTGCCGAAAACGAAAAAGTAGGGGCAAAAACCCTTTTTGGGGTTAACCACCACCAACATTTTCATTCACATGCAGCGAATCCCTTGATTTGAAATGGAGGGAACATTTGGGCCCAAAAAGGGGGCCCAACCGACGGGGGCCCCTCCAACCACTGTCACCCCCTTTCGGGTCTCCGCCCCCCTCCTCCTCCCCCCACCCCCAAAGCTTTCCCTCAGCCCCCCATGTCTCTCAGAGTCATGTTCAGGGACCCACCCCCCTTTTTCAGCCTCCACCGTCGCCCGAGTACCACCAGCACCCCCAGAGCCCCCATCCACCACTTCCCCTTCCCCCATTTGGACGCCTGCACGCCGAAACCCCACGGCCAGTCTAGCAGCCCCTTCTGTTTTCCGGGTTTGGGACCCAGAAAAAAACATTTTAAACCCAAACCACCCGAAACCCAAAAAGGGCCTGAATGTGGGAAATTGCCAGGCTTTTGGCCTTGGAAATGTTTCCTTTCCTTCGGGTTTGGACCCCGATGGGTTCCCCCCTTCCATGGCCCTCATTGCCCCCAATACCAGAGGGCCGACAGGCATTTTTTGCCAAAAAAAGCCGTCCCTCCCCGGGGCCGCCACGTTTTTCATCTAAAATTTAAAAGGCGTTGTCTGCATCTGTTCCGGAAAAGTCCATCTCCCCACCGACCCTGGATTTGTAAGCAGGGGCCAAGGCCCCCATTTTTCCCCGGACAGCTAAACGGGGGTGAGCTGGGTGGATGCCCCTCTGGGGGGGGACGGTGGCTCTCAGGCTCGGGCACGTCTTCAAAACCGCAGGGATGGGGGCAGGGTTTTTCCCCCCCAAGGTCCTTGGGGGCCATCACGGCCCAAGACACCAGGCCCGTGTTGAAATTAATCTGCCTTGGAGACCGCCACACACAAGGTCGGGAGCTGGGGAGGTTTCTAAGAAAACGAAAACCGAGCGCTGGCTGGGGTGACAAGAACCTTGTGCCAGGAAAGGTGGTGTGTGTTTAAGGGGGCGAAATCTGCTGGCCCCTTAAGATCGGTAGGCTGGAGCCAAACCCCCTTCCCTGGCAAAATGTCTTAAACCCTTTGGGTCGTCCCAAAATTTCTAAAGACTACCCGGGTCTGGACTGCCTGCTGAAGAAGGCTCGAGGTTGATTTTTCGCACTTCCGCCGTTCGCACCCTGCCGCCCCCCCTGGCTGCGTTGCAGGGGTTCGGGCCCCAGCCCCCGCCCAAACCGTCCCCATTGTTGACTGGGAAAACACGCGGGAAATTTCCCCACCCCCCACATGCTCCGCGATTGGGGGCCCCACAGGGGCAATGCCTTTTACGCAGTACGAAGGGGACACAGGGCCTGACAAGCAGCGGTACGGACCTCGGGGTGTTGAACCACCGGAGTGGGGCCCGGGTTTAAAAAAGCCTGCCCCCACCCTTTGGGCCAGTTTTTGAAAAAGGCCACAAAATTTGGTCATTTGGGACAATGCCCTGCCCAGCATGAGCATTGTGGGATCTTAGTTCGGGAAACGATCGTTGGACACTCTGAAAAAACGGGTCCCGCCAGCGGGGAGGAGGAGACGGACACAGATGCGGACACGGAACCTTTCTCTCCTCAAATCCACAAGGCCCAAAGGGTTTCAAAAATTTTCGGTCTTCATTGGGGCCGGGGTTCGGGGTCCAGAGCGGGGAAGGTGGCCATCACTTCAGGGTGCATAAACTCAGGCAAGTCGGCGTGTTGAAGCTGTCCCCGGGCGGTGCGGAGGAGGGGAAAAGGGGAGGAGGTTTTCCCCAAGACCCGATTTTACCGAGGGTCCCTCCCTTTGGAAAGGGGTTTGGGCCGCAATTTGAGGGGGAGGAGGAAGTTTGGGGAAGATCTTTTTTGTTTGTGCCCCTCGACCCAGAGGCGGGGGAAAAATTAAAGGGCTCCATTTACTCCAATGATCCCTTGGGATGCTCCATTTCCTCCAACATGATCCTCGCTTTAAAGGCCCCCAAAAAAATTTAAAACAACATTATGGGGGGCCACCCCCCTGGATCCCCGGTAAAAAAAAAAAAAATCAGCATTTCCCTTCCCACCCCCCAAAATTAGAAGTAAAATGAAGGAAATGGAGCCTTGCTAATTGATCAACTGGAGACATCTGTTGGTCTCCCTTAAAATTTCCCCAAATGTCAGGGTGGGAAACAACATCAGGGGACGGGACGGCAGTAAGGGCCCAAGTAGGCGAAAGCGGCAGAAAGCAGGAAGGGTGGCAAAAAACCCTAAGGGGTGACCTCTGGCAATTTTTACCCCCTCACCAAACCGCATGCAATGCAGGGGGCACACATCCAACACACGGGAGACAGTTAAAGATCAGGGGTTGCACGACTATCTGCGCCCATAACACCGATTTTTTTTGCATTTTTTCCCGGACCAAATAGATTTTCGGGGGTTACCCCAAAATGGACGAATCCCCCGGTGGCTCTTCACCCATAGGGGTGTTGTCCTGCCCAGCAGCCACGTCATATCTGAGCGGACCTTCAGAACAGCTGGGGGAGTCTTTTACAGAAAAAACGAAATGGGCTTTCCACAGGTTTTTGTGGATCGTTTGACTTTAATCAAAGTGAATCGGGAAAAAGGGAAATCTCTGAAATGTTGTCCCCCCAATTGCCGAGTTCCCCGATTAGTTCCCCAGTCTATTTAAATTTTCCTTTTCAAACGGGAAATGGTCCTCTTGAAAACTTTTTTTTAAAAATGATAATTTCTTACTGAAATTTTTTTTATTCTTTTTTCCCAACATTTTTCTTTTTGCGGGTTTTTTGCTGTAGGAGACTGTAAAAGACAGCAAGGTTTTCATTACAACACCGTATTCCATTTTACCAATTTTTTCTTAAGAAAATTTTTGCATTGGGCAATGGTTTTTTTTTGGGCATGTTGCTGTAAAATACAGCAAAATCATGGGCCTTTGGAACAGAAATGTGACTTCTAAGTGGCATTTCTCCCCTCACAATTTTTTAAAAGTGGGGTGAGAAGTCATATTTTTAATTTTTTTTGGGGCATGAGCTGTGAGATACAGCAATAATCATGGTCCTTTGTAACAGAAATGTGGCTTCTTAAATGGCATTTCTCCCCCAAAAATTTTTAATTTTTTTGGGTGGGGGAAGTCATTTTTTTAATTTTTTGGGTCATGCTGCTTTTAAAAGCAGCAATACTACAGGTCCCCCAATTTTAAAAAAAAGTTGTTTTTTAAAGACATTTGTTTTTTCACAATTTACCCCAAAATGGCTCCCAAGGGGGTTTGGGGCTGTCAGAAACAGGAATAGGAGGCACGGTTAATGGACACAATTGCAAAATGAATTTTTTTGCAAGAAACTTTAACATAGCTAACAAACCCTTATTGAGACAACCCATTTTTAAAACAATGAAAAAAAGAGAAAAACCCCCCAAAAAAAAACATGGTGGGGTTCCAACCTATTTTAAAAATTTTTGTTTTCTAGAATTAAAATACTAAAAAAAATTGATGTACAAAATAGGTGTTTTAAAAAAAATTTCCCCTGAAATTTTTACAAGGGGGGTAAAAGGAAAACTTGAAACCAAAATGTTGGTTTTTTCAGGGGGGACATTGGAAATATGGAGGGAGGGCAGAAAAACAAAGTACAGGGGACCATTTCCCCCAAACACATCGAGTAAAAAGAGAAAAAGAAAGCCCAAGATAAAGGGGCCCCTGGGTGTAACAGGAAACTTTTAAACCAAACCCGGGATTTCCAAATGAAGTCAATTTT
The DNA here is from genome assembly GCA_025379985.1 of Phyllomedusa bahiana. Taxonomy (NCBI): domain Eukaryota; kingdom Metazoa; phylum Chordata; class Amphibia; order Anura; family Hylidae; genus Phyllomedusa; species Phyllomedusa bahiana. Next base: position 9,562 of record JAODAL010061040.1, on the reverse strand, counting down.
GGGCCACACTCATACGGAGGGGCAAGCGCTACCCCGGTATTGACTGTGTACAAGGGAAGGCTTTGGGTTTCTACACTTCCCCTTCCGCAAATCTTTCCTTCAGCACGACAGTTTTTGTTTTCGCCCTCTTTAGGGCATTTTAACCTTGGGGTTAAAGTCGGGGCCCAGCCTGGGGTTTCAACCCCAACCCCCTAAAACCCGGCCCGGGGCATGCTGTGGCCCAGGACAGGGATATTTAATGTCCAGGGGAAAATAAAAAAGGTGGGTTTTAAAAAAATCCTTTTTCCCGGGGGTTTTTAAATGTGGGGGGCATGCAGGTTTGGGGTCATGCTTTTTGGGCCCCGGGGCAGGTAAGTCAATGTCCAAATGAAACTAAAAGGGGGATGAAAGACTCCTTTTTCCGGCCTTTTTTTAAAAATGGGGGTCATGCAGGTTTGGGGCTCATGCTTTTTGGCCCCGGACAGGTTAAAAGTCAATGTCCATTTTTAAATTTTAAAATGATGGGTTCAAATTTATACTGCCTTCTGGCACTTTTTAAATTTTTTGGGTGAGCAGGTTTTTAAAGGGGCCGGTGTGGAAAAAAGACAGGGAAATTTTGTAAAGGGTCTGTGACTTTTTTTTTTGTGACTTTTATAACCTAAGTGTGTTGCCCAAGGTACCGGGATTTCCAAATTTACTGTTGTGGATGTTAATTTCCCGCTTCTCCCGCCTTGTTTGGGTTTTAATAATAAGGGGTCCCTTGTCTCCCATAGACTTTAAAGGTCATGCCATAAAACGATGCTCACTATCCGAAAAACCCTTTTCGATAGCGGCCCCCATATCGGATAAACGATCTTTTTTCGAAAACCCCAAAGCCAAACGGTCAACACTATTCATCATGTTTGAAACAGATAAACAACCTGGACGTTCAGGATGGTAATTCACACCGGGCCCTTCCCTAAGTACATAGGGTTAAAAGAAATTCTTTTTCCCTTTTTATTTAATTGTATCCCAAAATTGATAACCTGCATGCTAAAAAATTCCCAGGTATTTTTTTTCCTTTCCCTTTTCCCTTCCGGTTTTTTCCAAAAATAAGGCAGGATCTTTATTTTTTTCATTTTCCGAAAAAGGGCTAGGCTTATTTTTTTGGAAAAAAAAAAACAGTATTTGGATGTAAGAGCATGTTTAATTCGGGGCAAATTGAACCACATCATCTGTGTTGATTTCATTATAACTGTGCTCTGTGGAAAAAATTTATACTTGGTCTAAGGCAGTAAAGCAATATTACAAGCTTGATTACAAAGCCAGACAACCCCAACCAAGATATTTTTCAAAAAAACTATCCTTATTAAAAATGGACTGGGAATAGGGGAGCAAATTCCCCAAAGAAATACAAAATTGAAATCTTTTTTGGGTTTGGCTTTTTTCGCTTTAAACCCCATCAAGAGCAATTTTAAATTTTGGTAGCTTCTCCTGAAAATGTTGATCAACAAATTTTTCACCATAGAAGAAACTTGCAATTAAAAATTACATTGGCTAATGGTTCTGGTGGAAAAAGAGTCATGACTTATTCGCCAAAAAGGGTAAGGCAAAATTGGTTGTCGGCTTTTGGAACTTTTACAGAAAAGATTTTTCCGGTCTCTTGAGGAATTTTTGACCTAAAAAATTAAAATCACTATTTAAACCTGCTCATTTCAGCATCATTGCCGGCTCTGATGCACCTGCTGTTGACGTCACAATCAAAGCGCACGTGAAGCAGAAGCCCGTACCCCGGCCCTGGGGTTATGTGCTTTAATTTCCCGGGAAAAAGCCAGCTGTGGGCCCTTTAATAGCTGCGGGGGGTTTTAATGAACCGAACCCGTCTTAACAGCATTATTGGGCCCCCCGGGGGAGAAACTGTTTTCCCTGGGCCCCCCTAACCAATGCAATACCCAAAAGGGAAAAAAAATAACCCTTATCAGTAACATAAATCTTTATTTAAAGCTTCTTTAAACAAAATATAACAGTTTAACACTTTAGAACAAGTGCACAGTATGAAATTACAATAAATTATTTAAAAGTGGTTTTAAATTAAAAATTTAAAGGATTTTTTTTCTGAGAAATTTTCCCTTTTTAAGTGGCTTAAAAAAGTTTTTCTTTGCTCTTGGTCCCCGTTTTTTTTCTTTTCTCTAAAAACGAAAAACCGGGCACCTACCCTTTTGGGTTTTTAAATTCAAATTCATTTTTTTGTCCATATTTCCTGAAGGTAGTTTTTTTTTTGGGGGACTAAGAAGATTCCCTGGTGCAAAATTTTGCTTAAATCCCCTTTCTCTTTTAAAATGTCATTCCCGAAAATCGTGAGGAAGAATGTTCAAGGGTTTTTCCCTTTTATCGCTCAACCTTCTGGGCTTCGTCTTTTGTTTACTTTCCCATTTAGGGTCAGCAGATAAAGATTCCGAAAATTTTTTATTCTCTCAAAAACGGCCCTAAATGAAAACTGCATTATAATGTGATGACCATCTTGTTTTCCGACAGAACCCTTGGGCACCCCAAAATTTTTCCCCAAAAAAGGGTATAAAATATTTTCCCTCAATTTCCTTTGAAGCCGAGAAGAAATAAAAGACGCTGAACCAAAATCAAAGAAATTTTTTGGTCTTTTACACAACATTTCAAAGCTTTTACTCCCCCCCAGTTCACTGTGTCCTGCACAGGGAAAATACATGGGAAAACCCAAATTTAAAATTATTAATCCGTGCTTGGGAAACCAGAAAAGATCCAAAACATATTAGAAGGATTGTCATATGAAATGACCATGGCCGTTTTTGGGGTGGAATTTTTTTTTCTTTAAGGAAATCTTCAACGTTGGGCTGCTTTTGGGCTTTTGCTCCGCGAGAAAAAAAGGGGGGAAAAAGAAGAAAACGTTTCCCTTGGCTCACATTTCCCCGAATATACCGAATAGTAAAAGTCCCGTTGACCCCGCCCTGAGAGATTTTTTGGGTGAAAAACAACACTTATTGAATAATACTTTGATTCTGTTACTTCTTAAAGAATAACATGAAGAACTTGTTGTCCCATTAAATCCATAAATTCCTCACAAATGTTTGCCAATAAATATGATGGATTTCCCCTTCCATGATTTCCATGGAGTTTAAGATGTTCTTCCAAAAAAGGGTAAAATACATTAAGTAGCTCTATAATGGCCAAATAGTTTCCATTTTTGGGTGACCCAAGTGTTTGATTTCTTTCTGCGAAATGCCAAACCTTTGGAGGCAAGAAAACGAATCACGGAAACAACAAGTGTCAACACTTTTTGCCAATATTCCTGCTGTGTGCGATGATTTTGTAGGAATAAAAACTCTACATTTCCAGAGTTTCTTTATGCCGAATCAGATATGCTGTCATGCACTTATGATGTTCTTCTCCATTTTCATGTTGTGCAATCACATTACTGTGTTTGCAGTCATTGAATCCTGATCAGGGGCGTAACTAGAGAAGCCTGGGCCCCAAAGCAAACTTTTGGATTGGGCCCCTTATTCCCCCCCCCCTCGCCCACCTCCCTGACCAGCAGGACATGCTGTTAGATAATGTAGATAACACAAGGGGCAAATACCTCACCATACATATCCCCATCATACGACTACTAAACAAATCCCACTATACCAAGACAAACATTACCAATAACACTATTACATAGGAACCTGATTATACCTCCAGAACATGACCACAAAGTGACTGAATAATACCCCTACACTATTACTGATACACAAAGACCGATAGTACTGACATATAGTGAGCATATAGTGGTATATACTAGTGTACACAGGCTCTGCAGACTGTATGTAACCACCATAAAGTGACCATATAGTGATAGCTACAGTGTACACAGGCTCTGTAGACTGTATATTACCACCATACAGTGACCATATAGTGGTAGATATCAGTGTACACAGACTATGTGATTAAAGTGTAGTTACATCTTGTGACTCACAGGTGATGTCTCTCTGACGAGTCGTTGACTTTCCCCTTTGTTCTGAATCCGGTCCATTCCGCCATCATGATGACATCTCCCGACCACTTGTCCCTGGAGATTTAGACACAAATATCTTAGAAGCCTGACTTTTCCAGCACCTGCCCCCCTGGCTATATGGGGTCCATTTAGGCAGGCAGGATTTAGATAGGCTATATGGGGCCCCAGATAGGCAGGGTTTAGGTAGGCAATAGAGTCCCCATATAGGCAGGCAGGGTATAGGTAGGTATAAGGAGCCATACAGGTAGACAGGGGTTAGGTGGGCTAAAGGGCCATATAGGTAGGGTTTAGGTAGCTAAAGGGGCCCCATATAAGTAGGTAGGCAAGCTTTAGGGGCTAAGGGCTATATAGCAGGCGCTCACGGGGCTATAGGCTATCAGGCAGCTTGGGGTATACAGGCAGGCTTGTGGGTATACAGAAGCTTGTGGGGGTATACAGGCAGGCTTGTGGGGTACACAGGCAGGCTTGTGGGGTATACTGGCAGGCTTGTGGGGGGTATACAGGAGCTGTGGGGTATACAAGCAGGCTTGGGGGGGTTAAGCAGCTGGGGGGTATACAGGCAGGCTTGTGGGGATACGGCAGGCTTGTGGGGGGTATACAGCAGGCTTGTGGGGGTATACAGGCAGGCTTGTGGGGGTATACAGGCAGGCTTAGGGGCAGGTAAAATAAGAAATAGTTTACTTACCTCGGTCCACGCTCCCCCGATGCTCTGCGCTGCAGCCTCTCTGCTCAGCGTGGGCGGAGCGGTGATGTGACGTCACCGCGCGCTCACGTGATCAGTGAGAGCCGGCAGCGGAAATAGCAGAGTGGAGCGAACGGCGCTCCGTTCTGCTACCTCCGGGCAGCGCTACCTCTGAACGCTCGGGCCGAAGGGCCCGGGCATTCAGAGCTAGCATGCGCCGGGCCCCTCAGCTCCGCGCCCGCCGCAGTGAACTGTTGTGTTCACTGCCGGTGGGCCCAGGAGCGGCATTACCGGGGTAGCGGATGCGGTAGCAGCTGCCCCGGGGTGCGGGCCCCATAAGTCACGGGCCCCGGGGCTGTTGCTACGTCTGCTACCCCGGTAGTTACGCCCCTGATCCTGATATAACAAAGGGAGATTCTAACTTGGAAAACAGATGACATGCAAAGCAGTACACATGGCCTTGGAATGGTGAAAAGAGTAGCCATTCCCGCTTTACACTCTCACCATTCCACAGTTCATGTTTAGACATTTTTTTTTTATAAATACTTAGTCTGGGTATTTGCTCGTCCATCTCCTTTATACACCCTACATGACGTGGTTCCTGTCATGATTGTGACATGTCGGACCACTTCGAATCCAATAATCCACTTTATTAGGAAGTCCGTTGCCTGGGATTTCAAATTCTTTTATATCTTCACATTCGGGCATTTCCTCCTGTGGAATGTCCTCAGCAGCAGGAACATGTGATACCACTGGTACCTCTGCTGCAACAAGATGACTGGCTGCTGGAATGGTTGTGGATGGCATGGTTGAAGGATCAGTGCTAGTGGCTGACACTGCACTTGGATTGAACCAGGTTGTTAATTTTGAAGTTTTGCTTATGTTCTTTCTCCCCGTGCCGCTCTCTTCCTTTTTTGTGCACCACTCAAAACACTTTCATTTTTGTAATTTTTTTGAAACACATATAGTGTTTTGAACTGTGGAGTGAATGCGCACTGTCAGCCAATGTTGTCTGCAGCTGTTGATTGCCTTCGTGAATCCTTATAATATTCTGCTTCACTACTTCTATAACAGATGAATGCCAGTGAAGTATTGTCACAAGAGTAATATATAAATATCCTTTCATTCCAAATTTAAACCCTTACCAACACAGGACATACCCATCCGTCATGGTGTTGGTAAGGTTCTATGTAGCGGAATTACTCACTAATCCCACTACAAACAGTGGGGGAAAAAGAGTATTTAGTCAGCCACAAATTGTGCAAGTTCTCCCACTTAAAAAGATGAGAGAGACCTGTAATGGACATCATAGGTAGACCTCAACTATGAGAGACAATGGGCCACATGTATGAAAACTGTTTAGGTCTAAAACTCACTTTGTTGCCCATAGGTTACTATGGGCAAAAAAAAAAGGAGTTTTAGACCTAAACCGTTTTCATACATGTGGCCCAAAATGAGAAAACAAATCCAGAAAATCACATTGTCTGATTTGGAAAGAATTTATTTGCAAATTATGGTGGAAAATAAGTATTTGGTCACCTACAAACAAGCAAGATTTCTGGCTCTCACAGATCTGTAACAACTTCTTTAAAGAGAACCTGTCACATAATTTGTACCTCCCTTTCTGAGGACAGCACAAGCTAGTATCAGACATGCTGTTTCCAGCGCTGTGTACCTATTTCTGTAAGATGCTATAGTTTTCCAGTATTTATTGCTCAAATCTGCAGTTTTCAGCCAGAAAAGAGTCATATAAAGAATAATTTTTTCATACCCCTCCCACCAAATGCTAGCATTTGGTGGGCGGGGCTAACACCTGCTCACGAATAGGATTTGAGCATTAAATGCTCTAAAACTACAGCATCTTACAGAATATGGGACACAGCATTGAAAACAGCATATATGACACTAGCTTGTGCTGCCCTCAGCAAGGGGGGCATAAACTATGTGACAGGTTCTCTTTAAGAGGCTCCTATGTCCTCCACTCATTACCAGTAGTAATGGCACCTGTTTGAACTTGTTAATAGTATAAAAGACACCTGTCCACAATCTCAAACAATCACGCTCCAAACTCCACTATGGTGAAGACCAAAAAGCTGTTGAAGGACACCAGAAGCAAAATTGTAGCCCTGCACCAGGCTGGGAAGACTGAATCTGCAATAGGCAAGAAGCTTGGTGTGAAGTAATCAACAGTGGGAGCAATAATTAGAAAATGGAAGACATACAAGACCTCTGATAATCTCCCTCGATCTGGGGCTCCACACAAGATCTCACCATGTGGAGTCAACATGATCACAAGAACATTGAGTAAAAATCCCAGAACCACACGGGGGACCTAGTGTGAGTTGGGACCAACATAATAAAGGCTACCATGAGTAACACATTACGCTGCCTGGGACTCCGATCCTACAGTGCCAGAGCCAGTACATGTCTGGGCCAGTCTGAAGTTTGCTAGAGAGCATTCGGATGATCCAGAAGACTATTGGTAGAATGTCATACGGTCAGATGAAACCAAAGTAGAACGGTTTGGTAGAGACACAACTCGTGTTTGGAGGAGAGAAAATGCTAAGTTGCCGATAAAGAACACCATACCTACTGTGAAGCATGGGAGTGGCAACATCATGTTTTGGGGCTGTTTCTCTGCAAAGGGACCAGACCGACTGATCCATGTATATATAAGAATGAATGGGACCATGAATCGTGAGATTTTGAATGCAAACCTCCTTCCATCAGCAAGGGCATTGAAGATGAAATGTGGCTGGGTCTTTCAGCATGACAATGATCCCAAGCACACTGCCAGGGTAATGAAGGAGTGGCTTCGTAAGAAGCTTTTCAAGGTCCTGCAGTGGCCTAGCTAGTCTCCAGATCTCAACCCCATAGAAAACTTTTGGAGGGAGTTGAAAATCTGTGTTGCCCAACAACAGCCCCAAAACATCACTGCTCTAGAGGAGATCTGCATGGAAGAATGGGCCAACAAAGCAGCAACAGTATGAGCCAAACTTGGGGAAGACCTAAAAGAAAACTTTGACCCTTTTATTCCCCCAACAAAGGATATAAAAAAACCAAAAAAAATTTGAGATGAACTTTTTTTTAAATTGCCCCCCAAAATACTTCTTTTTCCACCATAAATTTGCAAAAAAATTTTCTTTCCAAACCCAAGACAATATGTTTTTTTCTGAATTTGTTTGTTTCATTTTGTCTCTAAATTTTTGAAAGTCCCCCTTTGATTTTAAATTAAACGGGCCTCATTTTTTTAAGTTCGAAAACTTGGGGAAATTTGGTTGGCTGCCTAAATACTTTTTTTTTCCCCACTGAAAGGGTAATTCACCCGACGTAAATTGGGGCTTGTAAATTAGGGCGCCACAAACCCCCGGGGTGTTTTGGAGTCGAAACTGATCAGCGCAACCCCGAACATGGAGAAACTTACTGAACATTTCCCACTTTTTTTTCCCTCCCGCAACAATACATCATTTTGTACCGCAGGGGAAAAGGGGAGTAATCCAAAGTTTTCTATGAAAACCCTATGTTTTAAACCCGAAATTTTGCGATGCACATCCCGCCGGGTTTTAAAAGACTGGCGAAATGCGGGGCCCAATTACGCCGTGTGAACATCCCCCCCCCAAACCCCGGGCCCGGTTTCAGCTGTTAAACACCCCGGCCACCCACCACAAAGCACATTTTAATGGGGGCAACCCCCATCTTTTTTTAAACCCCTTTAGACACCGCAGCATCAAAAATGAGTGAAAAAAGGTCCCCAAAATTTCAATTTCTAAACTTGAAAAAGCCCCGGGGGAAGATTGTGGGGTGCCAATCTTTAAAACATGGGGGCCCCAATTTTTTACCCTTTCTATTACCCCCCTGAGGCAGAAAAAAATAAAACCCCCATGTTTAAAAAAACCCTTTTTTAAAAAATTTCAAAGGGGAAAATACAAAGATCGCCCACAAAGTGGCCCTTTTACAAAAAAAAAAAAAATTTAAAAAAAAAGTGTCTTAAAGTATAAAAATAAGTAAAAAAAAAAAAATTTAAATAAATCCCTTTTCCCAAATAAAAAAAAGTTACACAAAACAGCATTGGTGCCCCTTATAAGTCTGGCTTTTTAAAAAATAATCAGGTCTAAAAGCATTATGGGGAAAAAAAAAAAACCCAACCCCCAAAAAGAAAAAAAAAAAAATCCCACAAAACCAAAATTGTTTTTTTTTAAATTTTTTTTCATACCCCAAAAAAACTGGAAAAAAAAAAATTTTTTAAAAAAATAGCTTTTTACCCCCAAAAATTACCAAAAAACAAAGTACACTTCAGCCCGCAGAAAATGCCCCCTCACTCAGGTCCTTTAATTTTGGAAAAGAAAAAAAGGGAAAGGGCCCCACAGAAAATCCCGGGCCTTCAGGCCACAAATTTTAAGACATAAAAAATGTTTGCTTTTTTTATAGTACTAAGCCATAACTAAAACCCAACATACTTGATATTGCCAGAATTGTATAAACCTGCAGAATACAAACACCACATCATTTATACTGAAGCATGACTGCCATAAAAACAAAGCCCCCACAAACATGACACAAGTAAGTTTTTTTACATTTCAACCTACTTAGAATAGTTTTTTGGTTTCCCAGTATATTTTATGGTATGATCAATGACACCATTAAAAAAAGGGTAAAAACCCTTGCCCCCACAAAATAAAAACCCCAAAAAAAATTCCCCAAAGTAGATGGAAAAATAAAATTTTTAAAGGCCCTTTAAAAGGCAAGAAGGAAAAAAAAACAAAGAGCCATATTATTATGACAAGCTGTCAGGAAGGGGTTACATTTCGAAACATAGTAATAAGGTAACAATACTAAAGACCTACACCACACAAACGTTGTAAATAAATATCTTTACATAGTGAAATCACAAAAAT
>JAODAL010061039.1:0-20559 GCA_025379985.1 Phyllomedusa bahiana | reverse complement strand
TTGCACCTATAAAATAACCTCAATTACTAGCAAATTTCTGTAGGTAAATAAGTCAAGTTTGGGCCCTTTCAACATAACGGGGCGGCCCCAAAGTGAAAAACACGAAATTTAAAAATTTGTGTACTGATAAAAAAAACGGGGTTTTTTGCACCTATAAATACCCCTGCGGTGATAGAAAAGTTCGTACCCTATTGTAAGAACAACGGGGGTCTTTGAACAAAACTGAGCTCCCGCCAAAGTAAAAAAAAAAAACAAATTTTAAATCGTGTCCCAATAAAAATTTGGGGGTTTTTTTCCCACCTATAAAAAAAAACACCAATTACTAGCAAATTTTTTGTATGGAAAATTTTCTGTAAAAGGGAGGGGGTCTTTTAAAAAAAATTGGCCTCCCCCAAAGGGTGAAAAAAACCTAATTAACTTTGTTAAAAAATAAAATTTTTTTTTGGGCACCTATGAAATACACCTGCGGGGCCCTAGAAGAAGTTCTGTATCCTTTTTAAAGGGACAACGGGGGTCTTTGAAAAAAACTGAGCTCCCCAAAAAAAGAAAAAAAAAACTAATTAAATAGTGTACAGATAATAAAGGTGAGTTCTGCCCCCTTTTCAAAAAAACCGGCATTTAAATAAAAAGATCTGTAATCCTAATATAAGTACAGGCGCACAAAACACCTAATATTTCACCAAAAAAAAGGGCCCAAAAAATGTTAAAGAAAAAGCCATTTCAATGCAGGGGGAAAGAAAGGTTTGGGTTTCACCCAAAATCCAAATCTCCTTTTAAAAAACCTGAAGCCTGTCTTTTCTTGTTCCCCAACCCCCCCCCACCCCCCCTCCCCCCCCCCGGCGCTGGACCGGCTGAGATGCTTCTTTAAAAAATTTTCAGCCTAACTAACTAAAAACTGAAATTTTCCTTTAAACTACCAAAGTTCCCCAAAAGGTTTACAGCTAAAAAAATAGTTTTTCCCGTTGAACAAAAAAAACTTTTTTGCTGGGGTGTTTTGACAGAGACCTAGCACCCGGACCTTTCTTCTTATGAGACACAAAACACACCTGATGCGAAAAGGAAGGGCTGGGTTTTATGTAAAACGAGGGCATGTGAAATTTTTCCGCCCCAAACACCAAAACCATACACATCCCAGTCAAGACGTGCACAAACCCGCTTACCCTTTCTCTATTCCTAAGCTGATTTGCTGGCCGCCAAAATGGGCGAGGGAAACGCCGGGGAAAAAACGCGATACTAATAGATTATACGCAGATTTTCACCTAAATTATCGCGTATCGAAAAAATTTGATCAACATAAAAAACCGTGCCGATTTTAATTTTTGCCGATAAAAATGGGCCCCCAAACTACGGGTTCTCTCGGTTTTGGTTTCCAATTTCCTTTTTTGTTTTTGGCTTTGAGAATGCTTATGGATTTTTGTTCTATGAAAGCGGACAGGGACGGGAGAAAGGAAGGGAAAAACATGATCAGTACATAAATGCAAAATTATTTGCCGACACCCATCCACTTTTTTGGGGGGGGGGAAATAAAAGGCATCACCCTTTAACAGAGCTGGTTCTGTCAAAAATCTGCGGAATCATCTGATGTCCCCTTTTTTTTCACCCCCTGCACCCTAATAGATGCGGGATTTGTAAGTAGCTTTTTTTATATTGTAATGCCGGGTTTTTATCTGGGGCTTTTTACCCTCTGTTTTGTAAAAAGTGCTACGGAATTTGTTTGGGGGCTTTATAAAAAAATTTTTTTATTATTATTATTAGAGTTGAGCGAAATTTCTAAAAAATTTCGTTTCGGTAAATTTCCCCAAAAATTTTCCGACAAAATTTGTTTCTTTCCCGGGAATTCCCTTCGGCAGGGAAATCGGGTTAAAAAGCGGGTATTTCCGGGCTGCCAGACCCTTTCGGGGTGCTGTAGAACGTTGTGCCATGTTTTAAATTTTGCAGAGGGGGGCTTTTTTTTGGTTTTCCCATACAATAATTGTGTTTTATTTAATGAAACAAAATACTGCCGCCGCTCTTAAAAAATCGCTTCACTAAAAATTTTCCCTGGGAAATTAAGAGGGCAAAATGCCAAAAAAACTCAAGCGGGAATGTATCCTGAAAAAAGTCTGCCAGCGAAAGCGGAAAAAAAAGCGAGAGCTAAAGGGGTGGCAACATTAGTGACAGAGTGGGGAGGTGATGGGGGCAGCCACAGCACATGAGGTCAGGCAGTGGCACAATGACATTCTGGAAGGGGGCCCAAAAACAAAATTGGCCACGATTGGCACAATAATACAGTGGTGGAGGTCAGGGAAAAAAAGGGGAATGGATCATCATTGGAAAATTGCCTTCGGGGGGGAAGGCGGAAAAACCCATTATTGGGCCACAGAGGGGGCACAATGAAAACAGTGTGGGGGTTTCCGACAGCAGCACATGAGTTTCGGGCCCGTGGCACAAGGGACATTCTGGAGGGGGCCCCAAAAAAATTTATTGGGCCCAAACAGAGGGGCACAATCACACAGTGTGGGGGTCACGGCGGCCAAAATGAACCCGGGCAGTGGAACAATGACTTTTCTGGAGGGGGGTTTTAAACAGTTTAAGGCCACAAGGGGGCACAAATCACACAGTGTGGAAGCCACGGGGGGGCAGCAGTAGGGAATCAGGCATGGCAAAATTTGACTTTCGGGGAGGCGGCAAAAAAAAAAAATTTATTAGGCCACAGAGGGGCACAATCACAAGGGGTGGAGGTCAGGGCGGGCGGGCAGCATGAGTCGGGCCCAGTGGCACAATGAAAATTGGGGGGCGGCAAAACAGTATTGGGGGCCACAGAGTGGCACAATGAAAAAACCAGGGGTGGAGGTCCCCGACACCCAGCACATGAGATCGGGGCAGTGGCACAAGGGGGGAAAAATTCGGGGGGGGCCAAAACAGAATTAGGCCACAGAGGGGGCACAACCCACACAGTGTGGAGGTCACGGCGGCAGCAAGAAATAGATCAGGAAAGTGGCACAATGACATTCGGGAAAGGCGGCAAAAAACAGTATTAGGCCACAGATTGGACAATCACACAGTGTGGAGGTCACGGCGGCCCAGAAATTATGAGATCAGGCAGGGGCCCCAATGACATTCGGAGGCGGAAAAACAAAAATTAGGCCCAAACAGAGGGGCACAATGTTCCCGTGGGGAAAGGTCACGACAGCAGCAGATGAATCAGGCAGGGGGGCCAAGGCTTTTCCTGGGGGGCGGCAAAACAATTTTTGGGCCCACAGGGGGGGGTGGCAAAAATCACACAGGTGGAGATCACGGCGGCAGCGAAGAATCGGGCAGTGGCACAATGACATTGGAGGCGGCTAAACAGTATTGGGCCCAACAGAGTGGCAAAATGATAAGTGGGGGGTCCGACAAAAAAGCAGCCGAGTTTTCGGGGCGTGGCCAAAGGACTTTCTGGGGCGGCTAAACATTTTAGGCCACAAAGTGGCCCCAAACACACAGTGGGGGAGGCACGAAAAGCAGCGCTTGAAAAATCGGGCCAGGCCCCGGGACACAGTGTGGAGAAAAATGGCAGCAGCCAAAAAGCAGCAGCTTTGGGGCAGACAGGGGGCACAATGACACAGTGGGGAAGGGCACGGCAAAAAGAACCCACAGAGCATGAGGTAAAAGGGTTTTGGCACAATGACAGAGTGTTAAAGGTGGGGGGCAAAACCACCCCCTGGTTTAAAGTTTGGGGTAGGAAGAATGGAGAAACTGTCGGGCAAAAGGGTGTGACACAGGTGGGTGGGGGCTAAAATTGGTGGCTGAGGCAGGTAGTTTGAACCCAAAATGATGCCCTAAGGGCATTGAGTGTGTGGAAATCCTGGTGATCCACGCCTGTTTTCGTTTTGAAAAAGGGGTCTTCGTTCCACTTTTTCCCGGTGGACAAGCGGTGTTCCCCTTTGGTAGTAACGATGGCCCCCGCCGAAATGAACACCCGCTCTAAAGCCCACATACGGGCCCGGGGCCAGGCCAGTTTCCCCCCCACTGAAAAATCGGCAATTTGGGCGGCCACACATTCATTTTGGGCTGCCCAGTAGTCCAGCGGATCTTCTAACGGGGGGTGGCAGAGTGCTGCCCAAAGGTAGGCCCCCAACCTGTTGGTTCGGGACTGCTCCAAAGGGCCGCGGGCGCGGGGCGCGGGGGACTGCCCCCCTCACTAGGCGGGGAAGGAAGCTGCCTAAGGACTCCGAACTTAGGTTATTACTGATGGAGTGGTACTGCCCCTACCCCCCCACGTTCCCCAGCGCCGCGGCATTGGGTCGTGAGCGCTGGGGAAAACCCCAGGGGGGGGGGGGGGGGGGGGCGGGGGGGGGGGGGGCCCGGGAAACCTGTCAGAGGGGGGAAATTTCCCGACATAGGAAAGCAGCCAATTGATTACGGAGGATTTCCCTATAGTATTTGAGTTTTTTTCCCCCCCTCCCCCCCAATAGCGGGGAAAAAGGCTCCCAATTTTGGGGGACCGGAAAGAAAGGGGTTTCCAAATAGGGGGGAGAGCCAGAATCTTTCCCCTCCCGGGAAATGCTACAAATTCGGCTGTCATAGCCAGGAAAAAAAGAAAGCTGCGGGGCCATCTGCCAATTTGACCCCGGGGGGAGGGGGCTCCCTCCCTCCTTTTCCACTATATACTGCCACGATGCTTGGGGGTCATCGGGCCTCGTTTCCTAAATCCCCCCATCCACCTTCCCCAAAGCTGTTTCCTGCTCCTCCCCCTCTTGTCACCTGGGTGGGAAAAATCCACTCATTTCACCAGACAATGCTTTTTGCCCCCCAATGTCCTCCTCCTTCCCTTCCATTTCGGGTCCCACCGGACTCATGTTGGCCGGGAGATGTAGTCGCCACTCTCCGTCCCCTCCCCCAACAGTTTTTTCACAATCTTTTTCCAGGAAAATGAAGCAGTGGGAATTGATGTTATTCATCCGTAGCCCTGGGGGACTGAAAAAATAAGGGTTGCCCCCCTCAAAATGGCCCAACCCCCAAAAGGGGCAGGTTTTTCCCGCTTTGAGCTGCCATTGGCTGACATCAAAGTTACACAGGGGGGGATTTTTGTCTGCCTGGATCATAAAAAAAATCTTTTAAGGGTTTTTTCCCTCTGTTCATAAGGGTGGGGCCCAAACATGGCGGGCGGGAAATTCCACCCGGGGGGAAACATCGCATCGAGGTGTTGGGGGGGGGCCGTTCGGGGGGGCCCTCCCAACCCCGAGGAGGGTGCCCTGGCTTTGAACGAAGGATAAAGTGAAATGCACTTTTCCTTTGGCCCATTTTCAGAATTTTTTCTGAAGATCGGTGGAAGACTTCAGGAACCTTTTCACAAACCAGAAAAAAACCACGAGTCACCAACCGGGCGAAGGACCATCCCCCTCGGGCAGCGCGGACCCCCATGTTCCTTCCCATTTTTCCCGTCACCATGGTTCCAATTTGCAGTTGGCGCGGGGGAAAGCCACAAAACCTTTTTTTTGCGGGAAAGGAAGCGGAAGCAGTTCCTCCCCGTGTGACTTCGTTCGCCGGGGAAAGGCCGGGTTTTGGTAGAACTGCGTGACACCCCCTTGTCCCTTTAACACATGTGGTATGAGGGAAAGCAGTATTGTGGAGGCGGGAGATGGGGGGGGGGGTGGTGGAGGAGGAGGAGGGGACATTGGCGAAAGGTGCAGCAGTTTGACAACGGGGAGGGGGAAAGCGGCGCTCCTGAAAAATTTGGGTTGGTGTGCCTGGGCGGGAAGCAAATTCACCCCGGGTGGGCCGAAAAGGACATGTACTGGCCCTAAACCGTATTTACAGCTCCAGAACGCCCGCGCTGCCGGGGCCCCTTTGGGAAAAAACCGAAAAAAAAAAAAAGCTCAAGGACTGCCCCCCTTCTTTTTAAACAAATTTATAAAGTGCTGGTACTCCCTTTTTTGGAAAAAGGGAAAATTACGGTTTGGAAAACTTCCATTTTCGGCTCGGCACAAGCCTTTGTTCTCTGAACGGTGCGGGAGCCCACCTTTTGGGGAAAGGGAGGGACTGCAAGTACCAACAATTGGGCCCGGGGGCAGGGTTCCAGCTGTTTGCACCTTGGAGGGTTTGGGAACGCATCTTTGTCTCTTTGCAACGCCTCTCTAAACGACTCCTGGCGCCATGATTTTGGGAGGGCAGGGGGCATTTTGGGGCCCGGGAAAAGTTGTAAAAGAGAAACAGCCCCCTTCTGAAAGGGGTTTGTGGACCCCTTGATTTGGCTCAATGGCAGGGGGTTGCCACGGGGGCTGCTGCTGCTGCTGGGGCTGGGGCCCGGGCAGGAGGGAAACCACCACATCTGACCCCAGTTTCCCCCGGGCCACCGGAGGGTGACGCTGCATGTGTTGACGCAGGGCCGTGGTGCCAACGTTAGTTTCCCTGTCCACGCTTCCCCTTTTGCCCACAGATTCTACATAAACCCATTTTTCAGCTCCTCCGGGGGTCTTGGAAAAGGGAAACTGCCACCCCGCCGAGTATCGGATTTTCCCCGCCAACGGGCCCCGGGCACTGTTTAATGCCGCCAGGCCTCCTGAGCCCCTTGCTGCAAATTTTTCTTGGTTTTGCGAAGGGGGGTTTTTTTTACCCCGGGCCGCTTTGCCCCCCCGCCCTCCACTGTGCTACCCTGCTAAATTCAGGCCACACGCCCCATTTTGCTGGCTGCGTTTTTGCCTGACGCCAAGCGGGCGCCCTTTCAATTTGACGATGATAAAGCCCTTGCCCCCACCCGGCCCCAAGTGGGGGTCGGTTTAAACCAATATCTATTTTTTTGTTTCCCATCGTCACTGCGGTCCTCATCCCCGGTCTTGGTACCGAGGTGACCTCCAAAACCCAAAAACACCCCAAGCCACTCTCCACTTTCTATACTTTGCCGGCCTACTGAAAGAAGCGGGCCGATATTCCCCCCCAATTTTTTCCCGTGCCAAGTAGCGCTGACTGCCCTCCTAAAATTGTTAACCTCGCAATATAGTGGCGCTTGGCCCCAAAACCACATAGAAAGATCTCTGGCAGAGGGCCCGGTTGGGGAAGAGGCGGGTGAGGACGGGTGAGGCCCGCTGACCCGGCCTCCCCGGGCCTGCCAAAAAAAAGGTTTGTCTGAGGTTCCCCCCGGGATTTCTTGGCGGGGGTTGTCAAAAAATTGTCTTTCGGGGAAAAAAAGGGAAGGATGACCTAGTCAACCAATCAAAAACCCTTGGGTTGCCTGAACAACACACGGCCCTAGATGACGCGGCATTTTGGGGCCCTTCCCCGGGACCCCTGCTGCGACGTCCCCTTGGGTGTGCTGCGACCTGGGCCGTTCCCCGGAATGTTTGTGCCACTGCCCCCCTCGCATTTCGAGCTGCCCCCCCTTCGTCTGACATTTTTGTTTGTTCTAAAAGGAAAAGGGGCACTGTTTGATGATGATATCGTATACGATAAAATTTTACACCCTGTTTTTTACTCCCAAAAGAAAACCCCGTAACAAGCTTTGGGTAACCCTTGGAAATAAATTTTCGCTCCACCAAAAGGGCCCGGAAAAAAAAACTTGTATGTGTCGGTTTAAAAAAACGTGTATTTTACAAAAAGTTAAAAGTAAAAAAGGGGTTAATTTTAAACCCTTGGGCATGGGTTGGCCAAAAGGAAAAAAAATTTTTATAATTTTTGGGGTTTAAAAAAAACGGTTTAAAATTTTTTCAGCCAAAACCAAACAAAACAAAAAGGGTTAATTAAAACCCCGGATGTAAAAATTGCGCCAAAGAATTGACCCGGGACAAAATAAAAAGGTTTGTACCTGTTACAATTGCCCTGTTTTTTTACCCACACAACAAAGATACATTGTAATTAACCTTGCTTGTGAATTAGGGTACAGGAAAAAAATTTTTATATTTTGGGCGTTGAAAAAAAAAACGGTTTTTTGGGGTTTTGCACACCAGCCCAAAAAAACGCTTAAAATTTTCCCCGGATGTAAAATTTCGCCAAAGAATTGAGCCGGGACAAAAATAGAACTTTGTTTGGAGTTTTTTACAATTTTCGTGTTTTCTACGCCACACAACAAGGGGGATTTCATTTTAAATTTAAACCCTTTGCTTGTGAAAAAAAGGGTACAGGAAAAATTTTTAATTATTTTGGCTTTAAAAAGGCGGTTTCTTGGGGTCAGAACCAGCAAAACAAAGCTTAATTAACCCCTGGATGTAAATTTCGAAAAAGAATAGAGCCGCCCCAAAATAGTAAAAATTTGTAGTTTTGTTAAAAATTGCGTTTTTTACCCCCACAACAAAAAATAAAAGTTGTAATTAAACCTTTTCTTTTTGATTTAGGCTAAAAGGAAAAATTTTTAAAAATTTTTGGGGTTTAAAAAACGGTTTTTTGGGGTCAGCACACCCGCAAAACAACCCCTTAATTAACCCCCGGATGTAAAATTTCCCAAAGAATTGAGCCGAAAAAAATGGGAGCTTTGTAGCTTTTTCAATTGGGGTTTTTTTTCTACGCCACACAACAAAGATACAGTCCACGCGACCCCGTTCCCCAGCGCCGGGGTTTTTTTGGCTAAAAAGCAGAAAAACCCCGGGGGTTACAGCGCCCGGAGGGGGGCACCGTTCTTCACTCCATTTGGGGGGAAACAAACGATTTTTTATTTTTAAAAAAAAAATAAAGTTTTAAAAATGTAAAAAAAAAATGGGTTAAAAGGGTTTAAAATTTACCCTCTTTTTGCCCTTTTACAAATAAAAACCCAAAAAAATATAGAAAAGTTAAAACCCTATTTTTGGTTTTCCCCATCCGGGGAAAGTCCGAATTTATTAAAATATAACATCATTTATCCCAAAACGGGTGAACAACGTAGAAGAAAAAAATTCCAAATGACAAAATTGCGTTTTTTTGGTCATTTCATGTATTACAAAAATTGGAATAAAAGTGATCAAAAAAGTCGCATGCATTCCAAACTGCTAGCAATAAAAAGCCCGCAAAAATACACCCTCATTGACGTCCGTAGGTGTTAGTACAAAAAAGTTATTGGTCGCACAGAATGGCGCCGCAGCGCAAATTTTAAATATAAAAAATGCTTGGAATTTTTTTACGCCACCAAAACATGTGTTCATAAATTTTCAAAACATAAAAAATACTAAATAAACTTGGCAAGTAAAAATCAAGCCCAGGTATAACCCAAAAATATGCAAAGCTAATCTGAATAACTGAATAACGAGAAACCTTATAGACTAGACCTTTATGTACTAAAATGGTAGAACTGTGCCTGGTCATTCACATGAAAAAATGTCCTAGACTTGAACATGTTAAACACAAAAAATACTACAACTGATGATCTGTACTTCTGGCTCCCGCTCATATTTTTTTTGTTTGTATTTTTGTGTGGTGAATAAAGATAAATATAATTCTAAAGTAGTTATCAGATATTCTTTAACCTACAAATTATGTTTGCAGATAATGTATGATGAAGGACCACTCTATATCTTTGCCCCAACAGAGGATCTGAGGAAACGTTGGATTCATGAGCTAAAGCATGGTAACATATAATTTCAAGAATAATAGCTTACAATTTTATTATAATGTAAATTATGTGTACAGAAAAATCCTGGGTATAAATAGATCTTGGGAAAGATCTCTATATTGACTGTTAATATATTTATTATGTTTCCTTTTGTTATTTTTGTTGCCTGCCTTTGAACCTGTTCAAGCTCCACAATGTCTGTCCTGTGCACTGGTGCCCAAAACTGTACACAATATTCCATGTGTGGTCTGACTAATGACTTGTATAATGGGAGAATGATGTTCTCATTGTGTGCATCTATGCCTTGCTAGCTGCTGCCTGACACTAGCTGCTATAATTAAGTTTACTGTTCACTAGGATTCCCTAGTCCTTCTCCATGTCACATTTTCTTCGTTTAAAAAGTAATCATGGAAAGGATTTTTCCTTCCCATATGCATAAGTTTGCATTTATCTGTGTTAGACCTCATCTGCCATTTCTCTGCCCAGGTCTCGAACTTATCCAGATCCCTTTGTAATAAAACATTATCCTCTATTATGTAACTTTACAGAGCTTATTATCAAATGCAAATGTTGATATTATATTGTGCAATCCATGTGTAAGGTCATTAATGAATATATTAAAGAGATTAGGGCCCAATATTGATCTCTGTCATATCCCACTAGTAACAGGGATCCAATCTGAGTATGTACCATTAATCACCACCCTTTGAATTCTTTCACTGAGCCAGTTACTTACCCACTTGCAAACATTTTTTCCCAGTTTTACTTACCAACCTTTTATGTGGCACCTTATCAAATGATTTAGAAAAATCTAGATATATGACATCCAATGCCTCACCCGATCCAGTCTAGAACTGACCTCTTCACAGAAGCTGATGAGATTAGTTTGACATGACCGATACTTCATAAACCCATGCTGGAAACATTTTACCTACAACAGAGGTTAAACTTACTTGCCTATAGTTTCCAGGATCACTTTTTTTCCCTTTTTGAATATTGGCACAAACATTTGCTATCCGCTAATCTTTTGGGACATACCCCGTAATTAGACAGTCCATAAATATTAAGAGAAGGGTCCCGTCTATCACATTATTTAATTCCCTTAGGACACAGGGGTGTATACCAGCAGGATCTAGTGATTTGTCTATTTTAATCTTGTTATGGTGGAGCTGCACATCTTCCTGGGTTAGACAAGAAACATTTAAGGTGGAGTTTATCTCATCCCTCTGCCCGTCGACAGAAATGTAATTTTCCTTAGTAAATAAAGTGCAGAAAAAATTGTTTAACAGGTTTACTTTCTCCTCATTGGCCTCTACAATACCTGATTTATTATTTTTCAAAAGGCCAACATTTTCAGTTTGTTTTTTTTTAAAACATGTTTTTATTGAAGCTTCCAAAGTCAATTTTACAGAATTTCGAACCATGGTACAGTATCAAGTCTTATTTACATTTGTATACAATTCATAATAGATCGACAATTTAGCAAGATGACATCTCCAGTGTAATATACTATATAATGGAAGCTATGTTTTTAAACACATATGAACACGTAAGAATAAAAAAAAAAGAGTTTTCATTAAAGTTAAATTTCAATGTTTTAATAAACCTAGAGTACTAGTCCATTGTTCTGGTGTCAAATTTGGCACTGAAGTGCCAGCCCTTAGAAAAGCTGTAATGCTCGCCTCATGCTCCTCAGCTCTCCCTGGGGCTCCACCGCCCCCCCCCCCCCCCACCACATCCATTAAGGTGTATGTGATATTTTCTCCTCTATGGATCTCCAAGAAGATTGAGACCCAGAAAGCAGATAGGACATGCTCTGCATCTAATAGCATTCCTAAAACTAGGTCTTCATAAGTGTTATGCACTTTCACATCTCATGTATTAAGATGGATGTATTCCTTCTTTTCATTTGGAAACCATCCTCTCCTAATGTAGCAGAAAGGATACACCCTCTAATTACATTATTTATACTAGGGTCACTGAGGTGTTTATTACAACGGTATGGATGAATTGGTTCTCTTCCCCCCATTTGTTGTTTGATATAAGAGCTTGTGGTACCGAAACAGGAATGACGCTTGTGTCTCAATTCTGTGAGTAAGGTATTACTCAATAATTCCAAAACAATCCCAACCTCCTAAAACATAACTTTTTAATAGACGTTTAAAATATATATAAGCAATAAACATTAAATCTAAGCTGATAGGGACACATCCCAAATAGAAATCCGTAAAGGGTCAAGGATGTAACCATAAAGGGGACAATATAGCGAGCCCTAAAAAGACCCTTCTGACTAAACCACCCTATAAGGCCCTTAGTGGGGTAATCGCCCTGAATAAGGGCATCTCATCAAAAACTGTTTAGAAACTGTCCCTAGACAGCTATACAGGGAAATAATCAATGTATGTGTAGAGGTAAGTATAAAGACAAAAAAGGGGTGACCCTGTCTAGGATTATGCCACTTAGAGTACTTTATATATACATAGTCAGAAGTAGAAAAAACAGTTCACCGTATATAACGCAATCCTAATATTCCTATGGCTATACAGTATATAAATAGATATACAACGAGAGATGGGCGAATTTCTCAAAAATTCGGTTCGCCGACTTCGCCAAATTTTCCGACAAAATTAGTTTCGGTCCGAATTACTTTGGGACGAATCGCGTTAAAAAACAGCTATTTCCTGGCTGCACAGAGACTGTAGGGTGCTGTAGAACATTGTGCCATGCTTAAATATGCGAGGGAGCTTGGTTTGATCTTTATACAATGCTGTGTTTTAGTATGACACGCACATGACTGCCACCGCTCTTAGAATCGCTTCACTCTAAAATTCCCTGGGCACTTACGGGGGCAAAACTGAACAAATAACTGATGCGGGAACGCAGCCTGATAAAGTCATGGCAGCGCCAGCTGGAAAAAAACAAGATGAGGGCTAAGATCCTACCATAGCATCAAAGAACACAGTAGTAGGTTACCAGAGCCGCCACAGTTCGCAACACAGTAAGGGGACGTCACAGCAGGGGTCACTCCATGAGGCCAGAGCTTTAAACCATCACAAAATATGACAGAACCTGTTCTGTTAAACGCTGATACATGTAGAGGCCCACCCGAATGAGTGGAGAGGGTGTCGGCAGTAATTTTGTGTTGATGTCTCTGATAATTTTGCCCTTCCTTTCATCCGTCAGTGTCCGCTTTCAATCGGTCAATAATCCATCAGTATTGCTAAGGCCAAAAACAAACAGGAGTTGATCCAAAACAGAGATGACCAGTAAATGGGATATTTGCATGTCTTCTGTGTTCTGTATCCACTCCTGCTTTTGGCTAGACAATCCTGATCCTTCCCATTCCTTCTGACAGGTGAAAAGAAGGGGAAAACTAAACATAGTGGTAACGTCATAGAGTGGTGAGGGTGGAAACAGCATTAGGAAACCACAGGGTGTTCCAGTGAGACAGAGGTCACTTGGCAGCAGCATGAGTAGGCCACAGAGTGGCACAATGACAAATTCTGGAGGTGCAGCAACATCAGGAGCCCACAAAGTGGCACAATGACAGAGTGTGGAGATGACGTCATCAACAGCAGCAGCAGCATGAGGTCAGACAGTGGCACAATGACAGAGTGTGGAGGTGGCACCAACAAGAGTAGGCCACAGAGTGGCACACTGACGGAGTGTATAGTTCACGGCAGCAGCCACAGCAGCAGCATGAGGTCAGACAGTGGCACAATGACATTCTAGAGGTGGCAAAAGCTGTAGTAGGCCACAGAGGGGCACAATGACAGAGTGGGAGGTCACGGCGGGAAAGCAACAGACAGCAGCATGAGGTAAAGACAGTGGCAAAATTTGACAGAGTGTGGAGGTCACGGCAGGAGCCACAGCAGCAGCATGAGGCCCAGAGAGTGGCACAAGACAAGTGTGTAGGTCACGGCAGCAGCCAAAAGCAGCTGCATGAGGTCAGACAGTGGCACAATGACAAATTCTGGAGGTGGCAAAAACAGGAGTAGGCCACAGAGTGGCACAATGATAGAGAGTGGAGGTGACGGCAGGAGCAACAGCATGAGTTCAAAGAGTGGCACAATGACAGAGTGTGGAGGTGGGTGGCAATACCAGTCCCTGGTAAATATTGTGGTAGGCAGATGGAGAAACTGGCAGCAGATTTGTGGCATCAAGCGGGTAGCGGCATCAGAATAGTGGCTGAAGCAGGTAGTTTGAATCCAGACTCATTTCTCAAAGATTTGGTCAGGCGTTATGGCTGATGTAATCTGACGCCTAAGGCTTGGTTTTTTTGGAAATCCGGGCCCGATCCACGCCTGATTCATCTTGAAAAGGTAAAGTCGTTCCACTTTTCCCGGTGGACAAGCGGGTTCTCCTTGGGGTAACGATGGCCCCCGCCACACTAAAAACCCGCTCTGATGCCACACTACAGGCCGGGCAGGACAGCTTCTCCACTGCAAACTCGGCAAGTTGCGGCCACACATCCAGTTTGGCTGCAAAGGACATGTACTGCATGTGTTGACGCAGGGCCCTGGTGCCAACGTTAGCTCCATGGCCACGCTTCACTTTCTGCCCACAGATTCTACATATACCATATTCGGTTCCTCCGGTTTTCTTAGCAAAAACTCCCCACACCGTGGACTAGCTGATTTTACCGCCAACGATCCACACTGAGTGACTACTACCGCCGCTGCCTCGCTGAGCCCCTGTGCCGCTACTTGCGGGTTTTCTATCCCGTGGCCGCTTGGCTCCTTACCTCGCACTGCTGCTACCCTGCTGACTCACGGCCACACTACCCACTAGCTGGCTGCGCCGCTGCCTGAGGCGCAAGCTGACGCCCTCTTCTCCTGACGATGATGAAGCCCTTGCTTCGACCGGCTCCCAAGTGTGGTCGGCTACATCGTCATCGATTATTGTTTGATCTTCACTGCTGTCCTCCTTAACGGTCTTGGTATGCAGAGGCTGACCCCTCACAACATGACCTCCCATGCCACTCTCCACATCTATACTTTGCCGCCTACTGCAAGGAGCAAGGGATATCGGCCCCATTTCTTCGCTGCCAAGTAGCTGCTGACTGTCCTCCTCAAATTGTTCATCCTCACTGTATAGGAGCGCTGAGCCCAGACCACATAGTAAAATCTCTGGCTGAGGGAAACCGGATGGGACAGAGGCGGGTTGAGGACAGGTGAGGGCCGCTGACCCGCTCCCGGGCCATGGTTCCCACCGACTCTTGGCTGGGGTTGTCAGATGTCATCTGGGAGGAAGTGGATGACCTATTCAACCAATCAAGAACCTTTGGGTTGCTGGTCAACACACGGCCACTAGATACACCAGCAGTTCGGCCTCACCGAGTGCCCCCTGCTGCGACGTCCCCTTCCCTTTGCTGCGACCTGTGCCTGCTCCAGGAATTTTTTGTGCCACTGCCACTCGCAGGTGAAGTGCCTGCCACCTCTCTGTCTGACATACTGTTTGTTCAAAAATGTAAGCCCTCTGTTTAATGAAGATATCTGTATATGATAAATACACACCCTGTATTTGACTCAAAATGAACCCACTAACAGGCTCGGGTAACCCTTAGATATAAACTGCGCAAAAGAAATGAGCTGCCAAAAATTAACAGCTATGTGGCGTGTTAAAATGACGTGTGTTTTACTGACTACAACAGCAGAAAAACGGTTAATTAACCTTCCGATATGAATTATGCTACAGGCAAAATTTCTTCTTTGGCGTTGAAAAACACCATTTTTTTTACTGACTACAACAGCAGAAACACACTTAATTAACCCTTGGATATAAAGTGCGCAAAAGAAATGAGCTGCCAAAAATTAACAGCTATGTGGCGTGTTAAAATGACGTGTGTTTTACTGACTACAACAACAGAAAAACGCTTAATTAACCTTCGGATATTAATTATGCTACAGGAAAAATTTCTTCTTTGGCGTTGAAAAACACAGTTTCTTTTACTAACTACAACAGCAGAAACACACTTAATTAACCCTTGGACATAAATTGCGCAAAAGAAATGAGCTGCCAAAAATTAACAAGCTATGTGGCGTGTTAAAACGACATGTATTTTACTGAGTACAACAGCAGAAAAACGCTTAATTAACCTTCGGATATGAATAATGCTACAGGCAAAATTTCTTCTTTGGCGTTGAAAAACACCGTTTTTTTTAAATGACTACAACAGCAGAAAAACGCTTAATTAGCCTTTGGATATAAATTGTGCAAAAGAAATTCCCGCGAATCACCCCAAACTTCGACTTCGTTCAGAATCGAAGTTTTCCTGAAGTTTTAAGCGAATTCCACTTTGTTAGAATCGATTCGCCCATCTCTATATACAACAATAAAATGTCTGCCCAAAAACGCATTTCCTCCCAGGTTGCGGATTCATCAGTGTGGGGTACCTGACAGTCAAAGTGGATGGTTGCTCCTGATGGGAAAACTGTGTGGGAGCAAGTATGTTACCTCACTCGTTTGAGTGGGAGCTCAATACAAGTGATTGAGCATACCTGCTCCCTAACACTTTTCTGTGCTCTTTGATTGTTAGGTACCCCTCACTGATGAATCTACAACCACTTTGGAACTTTGAATTTTGTAAGGTATTACTCACCTTCTCGTTCTATAGTATCTATCCAATCAGTTTTTAA
Organism: Phyllomedusa bahiana; assembly: GCA_025379985.1. NCBI lineage: Eukaryota > Metazoa > Chordata > Amphibia > Anura > Hylidae > Phyllomedusa > Phyllomedusa bahiana. The sequence continues at coordinate 4,446 of JAODAL010061039.1, read as the reverse complement.
AAGGAAAAATATTTGTCTTAAAAAAGTTTCATGGAGGGGCACACCAACTGGATCCACACCTATAGTATGGCCTTCCTGGCTGCCACTGACAACACATGTAACAGGGGTATTTTTCTGCAGGTATAGTCCGTCGACTCTCTATCTACATAGCTGAAAAGCACCCATGCGGCAGATAAAGTAACAGTATGTACAAGAAGTTGCTGTATGCATTTGGTCACTCCAGATGTGCTTTGTACAAATATATGAAAGTCACTAATGATATTTGTTTTCCACATATTAAAAAGGATATTTCTATAAATGAATACATCAATTGCAGTGATGACTTTTTAATTTATATTATAGAATGCACAGAATGCAAGTTGAGCTATGTAGGCTGCACAATTCATTCCCAGAAGAAAAGGATAAGTGAACATATAGCATAGTCAAGTAGTTGCTAAAATATTAACTCGTCTGGCGCATCCAAGCACTTCTCATAAGTACATACATTCAAATGTTATGGAAGAGAAAGGGTTGTGCGCTCGGTAAGGGGAGGGGATAGACGAGCTTTGTATTTAAAGAGAGGCTTATTGAATTTGGCATTCAACAACTAGGTTTTCAACAGGTTTGAATTTTCGTATTAATTTACTATTTATATACTGAATATTTGATGTATATTTTGTTCTTTGTTGTTATTGTGGACATTTGTGTTGGATTGCCAATTTGTGGGTGGTCTAGTCACGTGTCACATGGACTTTGATTGGTTTTGACTCATTTTAAATTGTCCAAATTCTTGTGTGTATATATGCTACCAATAAGAGTTGTCACCTGAAACGTGTCAGCTGGTTGCCTTGCTTTGCTGTTTAACTACCTCTTATTTTAATGGATTTACTATAAAGACTGAAATTTTAAGGATTTGGGGGTGGATCCTACATTCTTTGGAATAAAGCGTCCACCTATATACCCACTGAGGGGCCTATAACCTACCTATATACCTACTGGAGGACCTATAACCTACCTACAGTTGGAACTAGAAGTTTGCACACCAGAAACACACTACTTTTATGTGTAACATCATGGGAAAGTCTCAACAAATCAGCCAAGCTATCAGAAAGAGAATTGTGGACTTGCGCAAGTCTGGCTGGTGCGATTTCCAGATACATTTAGGTGCCTTGTTCATCTGTACAAACAATTATACACAAGTACAAACAAGATGGGAATGTCCAGCCAACATACCACTTAGGAAAGAGATGGGTTCTGTGTCTCAGAGATTAATGTGCTTTGGTCCGATATGTGCATATCAATCCAAGAACAAAAGCAAAAGCTTTTTTTTTTTGTGAGAAGCTTGTGGAAGGATATCAGAAATGTTTGATCCAAGTCATACAGTTTAATGGCAATGCTAAAAAATACTAAAGAAATGCGTGTAAACTTTTGACTTTGCAGAAAGTAATAAAATGTCTTAAAAAATCCTAATTGACCTAAAACTGGTAAGGTTTATACTGATTTCATGTCAGATATTGAGAAAAACATGAATTCATGTGGTATATGTAAACTTCTGTTTTGAACTGTATATACCTGTTCTGGAACCTAATACCTGGGACCTATAACTAGAGATGGGTGAATTTCCCGAAATTTGGTTCGTTCACTTCGCCGAATTTCTCGGCAAAAAATAACTTCGTTCCGAATTACTTCGGGACGAATTACGTTAAAAAACAGCTAGTTCCAGGCTGCACAGAGCCTGCAGGGTGCTGTAGAACGTTGTGCCATGCATAAATTTGCAGAGGGAGCTTGGTTTGGTCTTCATACAATGCTGTGTTTTAGTATGACACGCAGATGACTGCCGCCGCTCTTAGAATCGCTTCACTCTAAAATTCCCTGGACACTTAAGAGGGCAAAACTGACCAAAAAACTGAAAGGGAATGTAGCCTGATAAAGTCATGGCAGCGACAGCTGGAGAAAAACAAGCTGAGGGCTCAGGTGACAAAATCAGTGACAAAGTGTGGAGGTGACGGCGGCAGCCACAGCAGCATGAGGTCAGACAGAGGCACAATAATATTCTGGAGGTGGCAAAAACAGGAGTAGGCCACAGAGTGGCACAATGACACAGTGTGTACGTCACTGCAGCAGCCACAGCAGCATGAGGTTAGAGAGTGGCACAATGACATTCTGGAGGTGGCAAAAAGAGGAGTAGGCCAAAGAGTGGCACAATGACACAGTTTGTAGGTCACGGCAGCAGCCACAGCAGCAGCATGAGGTCAGACAGTGGCACAATGACAGAGTGTGTAGGTCACGGCATCAGCCACAGCAGCAGCAGGAGGTCAGACAGTGGCACAATGACACAGTGTGTAGGTCACGGCAGCAGCCACAGCAGCAGCATGAGGTCAGACAGTGGCACAATGACAGTGTGTAGGTCACGGCAGCAGCCACAGCAGCAGCATGAGGTCAGACAGTGGCACAATGACATTCTGGAGGTGGCAAAAACAGGAGTAGGCCAAAGAGTGGCACAATGACCAGTGTGGAGGTCCTGGCAGCAGCCACAGCACCCAGCATGAGGTCAGACAGTGGCACAATGACATTCTGGAGGTGGCAAAAACAGGAAATAGGCCCACAGAGTGGGAACAATGACACAGTGTGGGGGTCACGGCAGCAGCCACAGCAGCAGCATGAGGTCGACAGGGGGCACAATAACAGTGTGTAGGTCACCGGCAGGAGCCACAGCAGCAGCATGAGGTCGGGACAGTGGCACAATGACATTCTGGAGTGGCAAAATAGGATATGGCCACAAAGTGGGACAATGACACAGTGTGGAGGTCACGGCAGCAGCCACAGCAGCAGCATGAGGTCAGACAGTGGCACAATAACAGTGTGTAGGTCACGGCAGCAGCCACAGCAGCAGCATGAGGTCAGACAGTGGCACAATGACATTCTGGAGGTGGCAAAAACAGGAGTAGGCCACAGAGTGGGACAATGACACAGTGTGTAGGTCACGGCAGCAGCCACAGCAGCAGCATGAGATCAACAGTGGCTAAAAGACAGAGTGTGTAGGTCACGGCAAGCCACAGCAAGCAGCATGAGGTCAGACAGTGGCACAATGACAGTGTGGAGGTCCTGCAGCAGCCAACAGCAGCAGCTTTGAGGTCAGACAGGGGCAAAATGACATTCTGGAGGTGGCAAAAACAGGAATAGGCCACATAGTGGCACAATGACACAGTGTCTAGGTCAGGGAAAGCAGCCACAGCAGCAGCATAAGGTCAAAAAGTGGCACAATCACTTTTCTGGAGGTGGCAAAAACTGGAGGAGGCAACAGAGTGGCACAATGACATAGAGTGGAGGTGACGGCGGCAGGAGCAACAGCATGAGGTAAGAGAGTCGCAAAATGACACAGTGTGGAGGTCACGGCATCAGCCACAGCAGCAGCATGAGGTCAGACAGTGGCACAATGACAGAGCGTGGAGGTGGGTGGCAAAAACCAGTCCCTGGTAAAAATGGTGGTGGCAGATGGAAAACTGTCAGCAGATGTTTTGGGGGCTTCAAAAAAGTGGTTTGAGGCGGGTTTAGTTTTAAAAAAACCCAGACTCATTTTTCACATTTTGGGGAGGCGTCATGGCTGATGTAGTCTAACCCCTTTAAGGCTTTTGGTGTGTGGAAATCCGGGGCCGATCACGCCTGATTCATCTTGCAAAAGGTTTATTCATTCCACATTTTTCCCGGGGAAAAAAAGCGGGGTTTTCCTTGGGGGGAAACGATGGCCCCCCCCCCAAATGAAAACCCCCTTGATTTTCCCCCAAATAAATTTGGGCCCGGGGAGGACAGCTTTTTCCACTGCAAAATCGGGAAGGTTTTCCCGGGCCCCACAAACCAGTTTTTTTGGGTGCCCCCGTAGTCCAGCGGGTCTTTTTAACCCGGGGGGGCAAAAGTGCTTTCCAAGTAGGCCACCACCTTTGGTTTTTAGGGTCTGCTCCGGTCCTTTCCGCGCTGCTGCGGCAGGGGGCCCCCCTACTAGGGGGTGAAAAAAGTGTCATCAAATGACTCCAGAAATTAGGGTTGGGTGCTGATGGAAACTGGTTTCGATTTGCCCCCCCACCTTCCCCGGCAGCCCCGGCAGTGGGACGTGAAGCGCTGGGGGGAACCCCCCGGGCAAACTGTCAGGGATGGGCTTTGGGCCCCACACAAAGGGACGGCCAACTGACTATGGAGGATTTCTTTATGTTTTTTGAGTTTGTCCTCCCCCCTCTTGGAACCCTTTGTGAAAGGGCCAAAAAGAGTGGAAGCCAGGGGAAATCAACCCCCCTTCCGGGTGGTGACTATTTGGGGTGTCCCCTAGCCAGGGAAATTTTAGCTTTCTGGGTGCCCCTCTGCACAAGTGACTCCCAAAGGGGCTCTTTTGCCCCCATCCTTTCCCCCTGTATACTGCCACAGTTCTTTCGGGGCGGGCCCGCCTCGTCTTCCCTTCCTTTTCCCCTCTTCCTC
>JAODAL010061038.1:0-20559 GCA_025379985.1 Phyllomedusa bahiana | reverse complement strand
GGCAGGGAATGGGGTACAGGCAGTATAAGGGGGTCACAGGCAGGGATATGGGGGCCACAGGCAGGAATTTTGGGGGCCACAGGGCAGGCATTATAGGGGCACAGGCAGCATATGGGGGCCACAGGCAGGCATTTTTGGGGCACAGGCAGTATATGGGGCCACAGGCAGGCATTATAGGGGCACAGGCAGTATATAGGCACTGAGGCAGGTAAACGCTATAAAAAAACAACATTAATACTCACCTTAACCCCCGGCGAGCGCGCTCCGTCCTCTTCAGCCCGCGCTCCTCCGGCAGCTCCTCGGGCGCACGGCCTATGATGCGCTGTGTGCCCGAGGACAGGCAGCGTCGCGATGACGTGATGTCATCGCGACGCTGCCGGCTGAGGCGCACGGGGCCGCGGCGGGTCCTCATAGCGCTGAGGACCCGGCAGCCTCACGGTGTAGGACCTGCGGGTCCGACACTGTCTGCGGGGCAGGAGCGCTCGCTCTTGTCCCGCAGAAGCCCTCACTGTGTGTGCGTCCAGCGGACGCACATGCAGCTGAAGAGCCAGTCGGTGCTCCAGGCCCAGCGCAGAGGCCATGGAGCCCGGGAGACTCGGGGCACAGGGGGTTTTATTCGGGGCCCGAGCCCGATAAAACAGCCTAGCGACGCCCCTGATTCATAATCCCTATACAATCCCTACTAAAGATCCTACCTAAAAAATGCAGGGACATACGTCCTGATAAGGACGATCCCCAGAACCCTTTCCTACCACAGTCCTAATGATACCTTACACGAATGTACAGAAACGTATCTTATATTCAAAAGAAATAACAATACCTTAAATATGTATAATGTTGCACATATCCGCAATATAACAAAGTTCAACAAAAATTTGCAGATTCAAAATGGGCAAAAATCTGGGTACCGCCCAATGTAAATGCACTTAGGTACCGTGAATATCCCAACATGTTTCGGCACCCACAAAGGCCACATCAGGGGACAGGTAAGTGGGCTAAAAGGTGAATAGAAAACATACAAACAAATTCCCTATGAGAAAACAGCTTTGAAAAGTGTTGCTAAAACATAAACAATAACAATAACATCACACCTTAGAGCTTACCTATGGGTATTGTGAAAAACAATTAGAAAGGAGCATATGGCTCCAAACGCCTGGTGGTAGCTATGGTGTGCCGCACACCACTCACAAACTGTGACTGCTTTAAATAGGTAGAGGACCTGTGTAAAGGCCCAATCACCGCTCTCCACGTCAGAGATATGGAAATAGCAATGCTGCGTTCAGAGACCGGAAAACCGGAAGTGACGTACTGGCATGCAAGACGAGGCTTGAGATCAAACCACTCGTCAGAGATATAACGAACGATATTGCCGCACTCAAACACCGGAGAACCGGAAGTGACGTATCGGCATACGAAACGAGGCTTGTAACGCATCTCGCTCATTCAGATGGTATATGAGCGAGTATAGTATATTATCTAATATACTATACTCGCTCATATACCTTTTGAATGGGCGAGATGCGTTACAGGCCTCGATTCATATGCCGATACGTCACTTCCGGTTCTCCGGTGTTTGAGTGCGGCAATATCTTTCTTTATATCTCTGACGAGTGGTTTGATCTCAAGCCTCGTCTTGGATGCCGATACGTCACTTCTGGTTTTCCGGTCTCTGAACGCGGCACTGCTATTTCCATATCTCTGACGTGGAGAGCGGTGATTGGGCCTTTACACAGGTCCTCTACCTATTTAAAGCAGTCACAGTTTGTGAGTGGTGTGCGGCACACCATAGCTGCCACCAGGCGTTTGGAGCCATATGCTCCTTTCTAATTGTTTTTCACAATACCCATAGGTAAGCTCTAAGGTGTGATGATATTGTTATTGTTTATGTTTTAGCAACACTTTTCAAAGCTGTTTTCTCATAGGGAATTTGTTTGTATGTTTTCTATTCACCTTTTAGCCCACTTACCTGTCCCCTGATGTGGCCTTTGTGGGTGCCGAAACATGTTGGGATATTCACGGTACCGTAAGTGCATTACATTGGCGGTACCTATGATTTTTGCACCATTTTGAATGCTGCAATATTTTTGTTGCAACTTTGTTATATATTGCGGTATATGGTGCAACATTATACATATTTTAAGGTGATGTGTTATTCTACTTTTTGAAATATATAGAGTACGTTTTGTCTGTGACATTTCTGTGGTAAGGTAGTCATTAGGACTTAGTGGTAGGGATAGGTTCCTGGCGGGATCGTCCTTATCAGGACGTATAGTCCTGCATTTTTCTAGGTAGGATCTTTAGTAGGGATCTACTTTATGGTCCGTTTTACCTTAGGTGGTACTTTACCTTTCCCTCCTACATTTAGTCTTTACTACATATAATTTTCCTACCACCACATGTCCAGAGCTGTTGTGATCATATTCTACATTAAACTGTGACTTTTTTTCACTTGAATATTTATTTTTAATATTAATTAATAAAGGTTAAATTTTATTAGTGCACTTTCCATATTTAGTTTTTGCTTTATTTCTCATAAACAAGATAAGGAGTCAAGTATCATTGTTAGAGAAATGTAGTAAGAATTAGGCACACATAGGTCTTGATGTATGGTGAATTGTTATTGTTAGTTATATCTTTCATCACAATATAAACTAATTAAAAAATTAAGATCCATATTTTTCGTACTAAAGCCATAAAAAGTGAGACTAGGAAGATATGAGTTGTGTACATAACACATATTTTATTAAAATCCTATATTGCTAGGCAGCCACATGTAGCAACTTCAGTGATGAAAGAAAGTTGGATCTTCTAGGTGTGATTTCTCATTCATCTTTGAGCTGCCTGTAAGATTCTCCACCCACATAGATTGTGATACAAATCAGAAACTCCCTTACCTTTTAAGAAGTCTTTGCATTCACATACACACCCTGTGTCTTACTCAAGATTTATGAATCATATTTAACACCTTAGCAAACAGACAGCAATCAAAACCAAATTAAGAGTGGAGAAAACTTCTGAGGGCATTAATTAGTAATAACCACCTTTGATGTCCATGGCTGATTAAATTATTTATGTATTTTTTAGATATAAGATAAGTATTTGGTGTGTTTATTTGTATGACCTAATGCAGTTTACTAATTTTCTACCGCTCTCAATAAAAATAATGTTGTTTTAATTGTTATTTTTTTAGTTTTTATTTGTATGTACAAATCTTCTGTTTCAGATAAAAATTACAATAAGAATATATCTTATCACAGATTTTGGCTGGCATAGCCCATGGCTACCCATATTGCGATTCAGAAAATTTCAAGCTAAAGCTACAGTAGACTGTCTGTGATGAGTTATCCACATAATCTGGTACTTAATGCCCAGCGCTGCTCACTTACCTTGCCATGATCATGTGGGTAAAGCCAACATTATCAACCATATGAGGGAAGAAACTCTATGATACTGTGGTAATGGATGGAAGAAAACTACAATAATGTCCATAAAACCATAGGTGTAACTTTAGGGGGGTACGGAGGGGACTGGTTCCCCCCACTTTTTTCTGGGTGGGGGACGGTCCCCCCACTTTTTAGCCACTTCAATAAAAAATAATCCATATGAAAGCATGAGAATATGGTAAGTGAGGAGAGCAGAGGAGGTAGAAGTTAACCCTTTGCCTCCTATATTTCTGTGTCTCTTGGGGGGACAGAGTAGGTAGAAGCCTCAAGTGACAGTGCAGAGTGAGAGCAGCACTGATTGGCAGAGCAGGAGTCAGCAGGGGCTGCTTCACCAATCAGAATGCTGCTCACAGTCCAGCACACTCTGTATCTGGGGCTGTGTCTTTCCCTTCCATTGTATGCCACTTCCCCTATGCTCAGCTCTCATCAGAGAAGGAGGGAACAAGTGTGCTAGGCGTTGTGTGTGCATGTGAGTAGGGTATGTACTGTATATGTGAGATGTGTATATACTGTATGTACAGCCATATATCTAGCCATGTCACGTCTTCCCTGCACTTATGCGCCGGGATAAGAAGTGCAGACAATGCAAGCGCGGCCAGATCAGCTCCTGTCAATGTCCTGGTCATGTCTAATGTAAACTGTCAGGAAACTAAGGGCATCTTAGTCAGGCTGTAGCTCTCACAGGCTTCACTTTTTGTAATCATACATATTTAGAAAAGTGATTAAATACCCATTTTGGAGGATCCCACGTCAACATTACATCGTGGCAAAACCCCTTTAAGGGTACATTTATGCAGAAGATATGAATTCTGATTCTGGGACAGATTCAGTGCTGGATCTGCCTCAGAATCGGCATCCAATCCAACAGGAAACTGATTTACATTATACCTCATAAAAAATCAGTGTCGTTGTTTAGATGACACTGATTTTACTTGAGTATTTTCAGCGCATATTGTAAGTGCCTGCAAAGAATTCTTCGAGGTGTTTTACGCACTAACAGCACTAAAGAATAGGAGGCAGAAATCTGCCTCGGGCAGTCTGGTTCGTTTGCTTGTCGGAATTCTGTGTTTGCAAACGCCAAATTTCCAACAAGCAAACTACACTGTCAGTGCTGAAAAACCGTCATGTGAACCCACTCTAAATGTGTAGTGTGTCTGTGTTCAATATACACACACAATTTCTGGGGTACCTTGTCTAATGTAGTCTCTGGGATACAGTGTGTAATGTAATAATCTCTGGGGTATGGTGTAATATAATCTCTGTTGAACAGTGTGTAATGTAATCTCTGGGGTATGGTGAATAATGCAGTAATCTCTGGGGTACGATGTGTAAACTAATATCTGGGGTACAGTGGGTAATGTAATATCTGGTGTATGGTGTGTAATGTAGTAATCTCTGGAGTACAGTGAGTAATGTAATCCCTGGGGTACAATGTGTAATGCAATGTGTAATGTAATCTCTGGGGTATGGTGTGATGTAATCTCTGGAGTACAGTGAGTAATATAATTCATTTCTAGGGTTCAGTGTATAATATAATACATTTTTGGGGTATAAAGAATTATATTATTTCTTGAGTACAATGTGCAATTAATTTCTAAGGTGCAGTTAGTAATGTAATTTCTGTGGCTACCCTGTGTAATGTAATTAATTTCTGGGGTGCAGTGAGTGATGTCATTTCTGGTGTGTAATAAAATACATTTTGGGGTACAGTATGTGACATAAGTGATTCCTAGGGGATAGTAAGATTGGGTTCTCTTATTTTCCTCATTCTGTTGTGTGTATAATAAATTTAATGAAGTAGTGATAGAGGGCATGGGGAAGGGGTTAAGCGAAATTTGCTGAATTGCACAACATTTTTTATTTCCATCTAGAGGGGGAAATATAGGTGCGCTGGTTCAGTTTCATTGCCAGGGCTGCTTTTTAGTCCCAGTCCGGCTCTAAACTTCGGTAAGTAGAGAGCCACTCATAACCTTATGGACTGCACCAAAAGTGTTTGCCATAAAGACTCCGCCCCGACCTGCTGGAGGAGCTCACAGCACTCCCTCAGATCTCCTAGCTTCAATGCAGGGAGAGGAGGGACAAGAAGGGAAGGGAGGGGAAGGAGAAAGGGAAGATGAGTGAAGGAGGGAGGGATAGGAAGATAGGGGATGGGAGGGAAAATTGGTCCCCCCCACTTTTTGAACCAAAGTTACGCCCCTGCATAAAACCCTTGTGATTCTGCAATCAGTTGTAATAGTGGCATCTGAATGAGTAAAAGTTTTCCTTTACCATTGGTCACACTACAGTATCAGCACAAAAGGCAGTAATATAGCTTGGAATGTGATGAGGCAAAAACAACAGAGAAAATGCTGCAGGCCAAAACGAACCACATCTTTTATAGGTTAACATCATATTACATGAAGGCTTACAAGTTTACAGTTGTTCTGTTCTCCTAAGCTTCAGAAAGTGCTACCTTAAAATATGTAAATAAAATAATAATACCTTTCAAAAAGAACTTGGAAGTAACTGTAATAGGTTTAGAGTTCTGTGAGAAAAAGATTAGGTGATGGACAGGTTATTGCCTATAAGCTAAGCACACACACATACACATTCATATATATTACATTTAATGTTTTAATGTAGCCATTGGGCATGAAAAATTAGTGAAATGTGATAAACTTGGAAAGTTGACTACGTCAACTTCTGGATAAGTACACATACTGGATTTACTGTGAATTTTTGCTCAAGATTTAAAGAGGAATATCTGCAGAGGAGAACAATAGCAGCAAAGGAGAAGAAATTTAATATATTTTTTTTGCACAAAACAGAAATTTTCTAAGTTGAAATTGATCTGCTGTGTGGATTTTTAGAGCAGAAGCATGTCACTCTGTGTTGCAGATTTGTCACAGATTTTCCATATTGATGTCAATGAAGGAGTTAATGGCCTGGATAACACTGTTTCTAGATTTACAGAACCCACCTAATAAACATTTTCTAAGGTCCCATTAGTATGCTAAAACAACCATACTTCAATAGCAGTCTTAAATCACCTTCACTAGAGATGTAACTTGATGTTCCTGAGTCTCAGTGCCATTTATGACATCAATATGCCCAGACATTGGTGCCAACAGTAACTGCTACCACTGCCATTCATTGAAATGACACCTTAGGTGTTTACGGTTTGTTTTGCTATATATCCTTTACAAATAATTACATCACAACAACTTCATAATCTAAAACTATTTAAAAAAAAGGTTTAAATTGATACTATACTGTATGTGTAGAAGAGTTTTTAGCTTGATTGTGACATCAGAGCTTTTAGTGTTTTCTTTTCTTATTTCTAAACAAAAGCAGGTGAAAAGCGTTGACAAAGTTGAGATAACATTCTGATATCATGGAGCGTTATCTGTCAAGTTTAGTTTTTTTTACATCTGTACATGAATTTTGCTAAGATTGTTGAATATCCTTAATAGTCAATTAAAAGCATTTGATGATCTATGATTTTGCCACTAATGTTCTGAGTTTCCCTACCAATAACAAGATCAAGGGTTTCCTCTGATCTGATTCAGGGTCACTCTGCAACATCTTAGTACACTGTAGCAGTGTAATTTCTAGCATATAAAGCTGTGGATTACAACAGGTAGGCTCTTTTGAGGGAAAGATAATTAGCTTTTGCTATGTTGCTAAACAGGAGTTATTAGAATTTAGCTTACATACACTATTTAATAATATACAATGTATAATAATAATAATGAACACACACCATATAATAATTGATTGTCATTTATTTTCTTGTTAACAGAGTATGGACTGTCCCCTACCAAAACCTCTGGATTTTCAGTCCAGGGCCTGATTGAAGATTTTACCCCTGCAGGGTCAGACTAGACAAGTTTGTTCTTTAGTCTGGAATTATGAAGACTAATTTTAATGAAAATTATGTGTAAAACTTCTTACATTTTCAGTTTTAATTGTGAATATACATTTAAAAACTATATTTTGTTTCTCCTACAATAGACCAGTATGTAAACGAGACTTCTGCCATTCTGGTGGTAAGAATGCACATAGAAATTAGGGCAGAGGAGGGAGGAATACACAGTATACTGAAGAAATTGTAGAACTTTTCATTATCCAATGATTAACATATTCCCTCTGAGATATTATGAAGTCCTCCCAGTCTTCCCCATGTCTCAGTCAACTAATTAGCACTAAGGGCAACATGTATGAACGGGCTTTTCGCCTGTTTTTTGGAGTAACCTGCGCCTCCTGGCCCGAATCCCCCTGTCGGACGCAGGGATGCAGTGTTAGGCGCAGCGTTCGCCACTTTCAGCTGCGCCCCGCATGAAGGGGCGGGCAATGGGCGCGGTGTGGGCGCGCTGTAGGCGTTCCGGGGCGGGACGCGGCGCGCTCGAAAACTCCGAGGCATGTACGATCACGAGTCGGCAAAGTGCGTGCATTGCAGCGCTCGCCAGCTCCGACAGGCAGACCTGGTTTATTTTGGTCTAAATGCTCCGGCGGAGGCGAAGTGAAGCAAGAACGGAACATGAGAGGAAGCATATAGAAGATCGCAAAAGAAATCTCGGCGCTCCGCTCCATGCAGCATGGAGTATGATTCCAAAAAATCGCCTTTATAAAGGCGAAAAACATTCTCAGAAAAGAGCTCAACCTCAAAAATAAAAACTACATAAAAAAATCACTTTCCAAAAATCTAGAATGCCGCAATATCAAGATTTAGGATATTGGAAATTGCCGGGAAATACAGTAATTCAAATTCTGAAAGCTATTCTCATTGGTCGTTAGAAACCGGCCAATCAGAATAGGAGCGACAGTGAACCATTAAAACCTATGGAGAACTATTGACCAATCAGAGGGGCTCAGCGCCGTGCGGCATGGAGTATAAATAAAAGAATACTTTTTATTAAGTGTAAATCATTATCAGATAAAGCGCTGAAACCTTCTATAAAAATAAAGCAGTTAAATCCCTAACAACGCGTTTGTCACCGAGACCGGCGCTACATAGGAATTGCAATAGAGAGAATTGCCGGGAAATACAGTAATTCAAATTGTTTAAGCTATTCTGATTGGTCGGCATAAACCAGCCAATCAGAATAGGAGCGACAGTGGCCCATTCTAACCTATGGAGGAGAATTGACCAATCAGAATAGGAGCGACAGGGACCCATTCTAACCTATGGAGAAATATTGACCAATCATATTCAAAGGCGGGACAGTTCAAAATACAGTAAACAGGCAGAAAAGAGCTGATTGGTTGAAGCGGCGGGGGCTCGTCCAGCTTAGCCAATCAGTGCGCGAGCTACTTTTCTCATAGAGTTCTATGGGAAAAGAAATGCAGAGCGAGCTCTGTTTGTGGTTGGCTAAGTTAAAAGAGGCGCGGTTATTTGGACCAATGGGAGAGCGAGCGACGCTCCTATGGGTTTTCTAATGCAATCTGAAATAAAACTGTACATGGCCGAAATCAAATGATAAGACTACAGAAGTTGTTCCGATGTGTATATAAAATGAATAATAAAATGGGGATAAAAAAAATAAAAAATTAATTCAATAAAGTCAGGTTTATTTCTTTATTTTCATTAGCCGAGGATCAATAGTATTGGTGTAATGAAAATAAAGAAATAAACAGGATTTTATTGATTTAATTTTTTTTTTCTTTACCCCCATATTATTATTCATTTTATATACACATCGGGACAACTTCTGTAGTCTTATCATTTGATTTTGGCCATGTACAGTTTTATTTCAGATTGCATTAGAAAACCCATAGGAGCGTCGCTCGCTCTCCCATTGGTCCAAATAACCGCGCCTCTTTTAACTTAGCCAATCACAGAGCTCGCTCGCAATTTCTTTTCCCCATAGAACTCTATGAGAAAGTAGCTCGCGCTCTGATTGGCTAAGCTGAATGAGCCCCCGCCGCTTCAACCAATCAGCTCTTTTCTGCCTTTTTACTGTATTTTGAACTGTCCCGCCTTTGAATATGATTGGTCAATATTTCTCCATAGGGTAGAATGGGTCCCTGTCGCTCCTATTCTGATTGGTCAATTCTCCTCCATAGGTTAGAATGGGCCACTGTCGCTCCTATTCTGATTGGCTGGTTTATGCCGACCAATCAGAATAGCTTAAACAATTTGAATTACTGTATTTCCTGGCAATTCTCTCTATTGCAATTCCTTATGTAGCGCCGGTCTCGGCGACAAACGCGTGGTTAGGGATTTAACTGATTTATTTTTTATAGAAGGTTTCAGCGCTTTATCTGATAATGATTAACACTTAATAAAAAGGATTTTTTTACTCATACTCCATGCCGCACGGTGCTGAGCGCCGAGATTGCATTGCGCCGATCTCTCCATAGACTACAATGGGAGAAGAAGCTCGCGCCCTGATTGGCTGGGATAGCCAAGCCACCGCTAGCTCAGCCAATCAGCTCTTTTCTGCATTTTTACTGTATTTTGAACTGTCTCGCCTTTGATTTTGATTGGTCAAAACTTCTCCATAGGATATAATGGGTCTTTGTCGCTCCTATTCTGATTGGCTGGTTTATGCCGACCAATCAGAATAGCGTACCGAATTTGAATTACTGTATTTCCCGGCAATTCTTTCTATTGCAATTCCCGATGTAGCGCTGGTCTCGGCGACAAACGCGTTGTTCGGGATAGAATTGATTTATGTTTATAGAATGTTTGAGCTCTTTTTCAGAGAATATTTTACAACTAATAAAAATTATTTTTTTTATTAATACTCCATGCTGCACAGCACTCAGCGCCAAGAATTCATTGCGCCGACCTCTCCATAGACTACAATGGGAGAAATAGCTCGCGCTCTGATTGGCTGGGATAGCCAAGCCCCCACTAGCTCAACCAATCAGCTCTTTTCTGCATTTTTACTGTATTTTGAACTGTCTCGACTTTGATTTTGATTGGTTCAAACTTCTCCATAGGCTATAATGGGTCCCTGTCGCTTCTATTCTGATTGGTCGGGATAGCCAAGCCCCCGCTAGCTCAGCCAATCAACTGTTTTCTGCATTTTTACTGTATTTTGAATTGTCCCGCCTTTGATTCTGATTGGTCAATAGTTCTCCATAGGTTTTAATGGTTCACTGTCGCTCCTATTCTGAATGGCCGGTTTCTGCCGACCAATGAGAATAGCTTTCAGAATTTGAATTACTGTATTTCCCGGCAATTTCCAATATCCTAATTCTTGAATTAGGATATTGGAAAGTGATTTTGTTTTATGTATTTTTTATTTTTGAGGTTTGAGCTCTTTTTCTGAGAATGTTGAACGCCTTTATAAAGGCGATTTTTGATTCATACTCCGCACCGACATGTAGAATGATTTCTCGCTGTTTTCCAGCCTGTCTCGCATCAGAACAGATTTTCGGCGCAGTCCCTTCTGTGCCTAAGTCCCGCACTGCACCCCACACACTGGCGAGGCGCAGGGAACTTTTCCCCACATTATGAGCGCACCTCCTCGGGCGGCGAATCTTAGGCGCAGCCCGCACTGCGCCTCAGTCCCGGCACTGCGCCCCACACCCTGGCGAGGTGCGGTGGACTTTTCCCCGCATGTATGAGTGCACTACCTCGGGCGGCGAATCATAGGCGCAGCGCCGCACTGCGCCTAAGTCCCGCACTGCGCCTCAAACACTGGCGAGACGCGCTGGACTTTACATGGAATGTATGAGCGCGCCCCGGCGCCGACATAAATCAGGCGCAGATTTCGCCGGAAAACTGGCGGAAAGGTGCGCCCCGACGTGGCGAGATTCATACCTGTCGCCCTAATTGTCTTGATTTTATTTTAAATGCACAAAATGAGACCCTCACTTAACTTTAGAATGTACATGTCCAACTATTTGCTGTTTCTGTACTATTTGCACAACTAGCTGATCTCTGACATGGAGCTTAATGGCAAAATTCATGACAGGTGTTTGATCCCTGGATTTCCCAATAAATGTAGGGGAACTATTTTAATTGGGAGTTAAACAGTCTTCCTCATCATGCTGTTCACATTTTGACATCATGAGACCAAGACAACACCTTACAATTGATCAGCACTACCACTGACCATGGTGAGGCTTCAAGAAGGATGCTCTCAGACAGAGGTGGCCACTGAGCTTAGAGTGTCACAGAGTGTCATCAGCAGGTTGTAACAGAGAGACTTGAAGAGTCACAGAAAGGCAAAGAAGTGGACGTCCTTTGGCTACATCACATACAGATGACAGGTTCATTGTAAACCATTCCCTGTGAAACCAGATGATGAATGCCAGGCACAACTCCAGGCACATTTAAAGGAGGTGAGGGACACCCAAGTGTCACATCAGACCATTCGTAACTGTTTACATCCGCGTGTTCTTTGTGCTAAACAACCAATAAGGGTGCCTGACCACACCACTAGACACAAGTATCAAGTGCTGTTCAGTGATAAAAGTCAATTTACTCTGAGCAGAAATGATGGCCAACAACAATGCTGGAGACATTAAGGAGAATACTATGCATCAGCCACTGCAGTCACCAGATTAGCTTTGTGGTGGTGGTGTTACAATGTGGGCAGGTGTGTCTAGTCAATACATACAATATAATTTTTCATGATTTTCACCTGAAAGCCAAATATCACTAACTTTACGTGAGTAGTGTATATATATATATATATATATATATATATATATATATATATATATATATATATATATATATATAAAAAATAATTATATATATTAATATATTATATAATATATATATATAAAATATCATCATATAAATATACACTACTCACAAAAAGTTAGTGATATTTATATTTGTATCTATATTGAATATGGAATGACATTGCCAATTTCGAAGCTAAGGCACAAGGAAAAAATATGAGATAAGCTACCCACAAAAATTTGGTAGAGTGCAGTATTTGTAGTGTTAAAATAAAAAGGTGGAAAAATGAAAAAAAAAAGAACTAAAATAATTCTGTAAAATCTGAATCTATCTCTGAGCTGAAGAACACTGTAGACATTGGTCTTTATTTTATTTTGTACCTCATCTTTGTATGTGGAAAGTTCCTACTATTTAGCGGAGATGGATAGTTTATACTGTAGTTGGACATTGTGTCATGTAGGTAGTTATTTCTCACAGCAGATAATTTTATAGAGGTGGCCTGCCACTAGAATTCACAATGAGTATTTATAAATAATGCTGTATGAGCCGATTACCCAGGAGAAGTATGGAGAAGGTAAAGTAGGAAAATTTTACTTAATAAGGCTTTTTATATTAACAATGTATTTGCATTTTCATTTTGGTCCATGCAAATCTGAGCATCTGAGACATTAATGTTCTGTGGATTCAAGAAGTGACACAAACCTCAACTGTAAAGCAAGATTTTTTGCAGGCGAGAAAGACCACTGTGGAACTATAGGCAACATGTATGTACGTTGCTGTGCCAGTTTCCTGCTGTGCTTTGCAGAAAAAAAACTGTTGTTGCTCTATTTTATAGATGTATAAATAGTCATGTGCCCAAACTTGGCACATTCTGCACCAGACATGACACTTTTGAATGAGGCAAACTTGCGGGGAGTGTCGCGTCAGAAACATATGATTGCGACAAAGTTTGGTGCATAACTGTCGTACAAATCCATACCAATTTCAAAGTGGCATGGTTGAGACACATGTAAAAGGTGCTGTGAGACACTCTCATACATACTGACAGCTTCTACATTCCTCTAAACCTATTTAACACTAGCGTGTTGGCACCAGGTTTCATACATGTCGTCCTATGTCTTTTGTAACTTCAATAATGCAAAGGGTCAGTTGGTGTTAAAGCATTTCATAGTCATAGAAGCTCCTTGACTTCCCTACTAATTCAACTACTGAAGGCAGAACCTTTACTCAAAATCCTCAATAGAACGTTGGGAATCCATGTTGCTCCATTAGTTGAGGTTTCCTCTTTAAAACATCATTAGATCTAAGCAGTGTGACTCCACATTTTATAGCAACATAGTTACAGACATACTCCCAGTTAGAAACAAGTTTATATGGGTTTGTTCTTGAAGGGGTTTTCTCACTACAAAGATTAGCTTTTAACATGAAGGGACAGTTAAATGAAGACTTTTTCTAAATACATTGACCAAAAGATTTTACTTTAGTCATGAGATAAGAGATATTTTATCAGCTCTCTGAGAGCATACAGGTTTCTATGGTTACTTGCATATCAGATGGACATCTGTTATCTGATTAGCTGAGAGCTGAGAGCAGGGAGTGATTTCACCCTGTGGCTGGACTGAGCTCAAAGCAAACTAGTTCAATCTTACAAGATTAGCTTCAGTAAACAAGAAGATATATGTGTTGTGAGGACTTCACTTTCTTTCTCTAAAGGAAATAATATTGGTACCACACACCTTGGTAATGTGAGTTTGTGGGTGTGAGTTGGTGAGGGGCTTGGTGGAATGATTTTCGTTTCTGTATATGGCTTTCGGAAACCCTCTGCACACCTCATAATGAATTTATGAAATATATATTGTTTATTTACAGCACACATGTAAATTATAGGTATAGTAAATCTCTATGGTGCAACAATCAAATGAGATATGACTCAAGTTGGCCTTCTGACTCACATTTGTTTGGAATAAGACTTGAGGTGGCCTGGTGGACCTGCACGGTAGTGGAGGCCGAACAGAGGAGCTCGGCACAACTGTCTGCCGGTTATCGCAAGCGAGGACAAAGGATTTAGCAGCCTGTTATTTCCAGACGTGATCGCTGCTTTGGCTGCACACAGATACCCCACGTGGCTTCTAGTATCAAGCACTATCGATCCTCTTATAAGTGCTGTATTTCTATAGCCGCTGTCTCCCTCACATCTTTACACCCGATCCTCTCATCTCCTGCTCTAGCTTACTTGGGGAATAGACTGAACGGTAGCCTGCTTGTTCTTGTCAGGGAGTATAAGATGGTTTAGGACCTCTCTCACTTACCTTCCAGCAGACCCACCATCTTGAACTCTCTGCAGAGTTACGTTGATCTGCTAAAACAGTCACCTTGCAGCCGGCTACAGCTCATGCTCCCTGCTATTACAGCTTCATCCAGGCTGCCTTTGGAGAAGGTGAGTAGTATGCTGGATGATACACAATAATCCTCTTGTTATTATAAGAACGGATTAATTACTTTCCCTTTACTTACTATGGGAAGTCCAGTTTGGTTTAAATCAAGAATTAATAAAGATTTGGCAATGATTAATGACTTATACCAAGGTACCACGGTACTTAGAATTACAGTGTAGACCTCTGTAAGTATGAAAAAGATGCCACTATGACACTAGTATGGCACATGGTTGGTGGAGGTTCTTGTTACATTTTGGGCTCAGGGGATTCAAGTTATTCCTGTGATCATTGACATATTAAGAAATATATAGGCAAAGAAAGAAATTTCCATTGTTTTCAGTAGCACATCATACAATAATTTTAATGATCAAGTGCCTTTTGATATGTGATAGGAGTTAGAGATAAAAACATAGAAGAGTGTTTGTCTTCTTTAGTTGGTAAGATAAATGGAAAGAAAATGTAGCTACAATGTATAAGCTTGTAGTAAATAAAAAGCAGTAGTGAGGTTAGTCACATGACAGCTTCTCCTGAGGTCAGCGAATGTCTAAATTATTTCCATGTTCTCACAGCATGGAACTCCATTGTTGCCAGAGGATTACTTTCCTTTACAGCATCACAGTATTTGTCCTCTTACTAAACATTCCTCCCAAACCACTTAGTGTTTCTTATTCAGAACTTCATAAGGTAACTACAGCCTAATACTGCATTGTATTTTTGTGTTTAGTATCCACCCAGCTTATTAGTACCTTTCAAATGATTCACAGAACAGTACGTAACAAGATGTATTGACTTCTGCTCCAGTAATCATTAAGATGCATTGTCTCTCAGGGGAAATATTGACCTTAGCTTTGACTCTGTCACTGTTTACAACTTTGGTCAATAAATCTTCATGTTCACCTAGGGGAAATTGAACAGCATGTTGGGAAAGAGATGAAGCTGTGAAAAAATGAGAGAGTATAAGTGAGAAAGTTTTATAACATTCATCACCATGACCATGTCTAGCTATATTCTATAAAATATATCCGAGTCACTTCAATTCTTAGGCTTACCCATGAATTCAACTACAGGCAGAACTTTCACCCAAAAATGTCATTATAATATCTTGCATCCTACCCGGCTTCTGAATTAGTTTGTGTTTCCTCTTTAAAACATAGGGACATTGCTAGATCGAAGTAACAATGACTAAACAATATAGCTATACCTATTTAGAACATGGGAGGAAATTCCAGCATATACTGTATAAGCTTAAAAGAATTGAAAAAAAAATATTAAAACCATATTCCTTACTTACATTTTATTCCAGTTGAATATATAATAAGCAATAAAAAAGGGTTATCAGTGACCATATGTACCCAGGAAAATATTGCACTGTGCTCTTTAGGTTACTCAGTTATAGCTAATTTAGTAAGAAAGGTAAAACATAAAATGTTTTTATAATATATGAAATATTGTTTATAGAGAACAACCTAACACAATAAAGCATACAAAACCTGATGATGTATGGCAACATCTCATTAGCCACCAGCTTGCTTTTTCTGTATTTGACTAAAACATCCTAGACTAGGATTAATCTGTCGAATCCATGTACAAAATTATACTATAATGCAGTGAAAATGCTGTCAAATTCATATTGTCTGATGGGAAATTATATAATTATGGGATTACTGCTTCTAAGTTGTACAACACAATGGTACCCATAGGAATTTTTATGGCCCTACTTTACCTCTGTATGCCAACAGTTTAATATTGAGGCATTCTGACAGTCATTCTATTATCTCAAAGGAAAGATGCAAAATTAAAGCAAACTTGTCAGGGGGTTTATGCTTCCTTACCTAAATGCAAGATATGATAGAGGAGGAGAAGCTAAACTCTGTGATATATAGGTTAATGAATTATGATTCAATGTCGAATTTTTAAGTAAAAAGCAGAGTGAATTTTAACAGGATTCAAGCGAAAGTGAAAGTATTGTTTACCCCACCCACATGCAATGATTGTCAGTTTGCTGTGTATATACACTGATACAATAAAAAACTGTCAATCACTGTGCAGGGTAAGGAGGACTTTCACTTTCTTTAAGGGAGTCCTATTAGAATTGAGTTGTACTCAAAAATCCTGCTTAAAATCATATAAACCTATATATCACAGAGCTCAGCATCTCTTTCATTATTTCCCTTCCTATTATATCCTGCTCTCAGATAAGGCATCATAGACTACCTGACAGGGTCACTTTAAATATTTATTTGAATGACACTTTTTAAAATAGCTATCGCACACTACAGAATGAATCGTATGTTATTCATGTCAAAAACCTGAACATTTCAGTTCATATATTTAAAACACAAGGCTATTATCCAAAGATCTTTTTTCCATGTACATCTGTTATGGTCACCCATTTAGGCACTGAATATCATTAAGTTGGAAATGACCTTGATGTAACATCGTGCAACTAGAATAAGACCAGTTTTGGCAATACATTCAATAAAAGGACGGAAATGTCATTCATGTGTTCTTAAAAGTGAATGCATTAAGAAAATTCTATAAAGTGCTTAAAGAAAGCATATTTTAAAAAGAGACGTGCTAAAAGACTGGGTCAACGTCTAAAAGGGAGTGTTAGAACTTTACTGGAACAAGCAGGAAGGGTTATATAAAGATATGGGAAAGAAAAGAAAAAAGGTAATGGATGTTGCTGCGATATTAGAGAGTGTAGCTACAAAGAGAATGGACATTTACAATACATACTAAATGTATTGAAAGAAAAAAATGTCATATCGATTTATTATGTATTTTATGTTTTGGAAAATGTTAAAGATAGATACAGTGAAATTTACTCGATAAAGGCCCCAAAAATCCTATAATAACTTTCACTATTATACGGCAATCTGAACAAAGCAGCGTGCAATGTCTGTGGAGCTTCAAACAAGCCAGAATGCCCCAATGCTGGAGTGATGAGGTAGGTGCCAGACAGCTGTTTTGAAGCTTTACTTTCATTTGCGACTTCCAGGTCTCTCATACTACTTTATTCAGTTACTCAGATAGTTGTGAACAGTACTGAGCAGCACAACTTCATGGTGCAAACCTATCGGGTCACCAATTCATTTGAGTCATGTCAAAGTGAATTTAGTAGGAAATATGGTCTTTGTGTCGAACCCTCAAAGAGTGTTATTCAGAAGACGGTACAAAAACTTGAAATGACTGGATCATTGATCCCGGAGCTGGGATAACAAGTAGCCAGAGGTAGGCAATCACCTAGGGCGTCTGCCTCTGCTTGTTAGTTGTGATGTGTGCAAGTATGGAGCACATTCCATACAGTACATTTTCTAACTTTTTAAAATAATTTTTAGTGGTTTGGGAAGGTGGGTTTAAGGTGGTGGGAGGAGGATGGTTTAGAGTGGCGTGAAAGGAGTTGGTGGGAGAAGTGGGAGTTTACAGTGGTAGGGGAGGTTGGTTTAGAGTGGGGGAAAGGAGTTGGGGAAAAGGAAGCTTAGAGTGGTGTGGAGAAGGGGAGGGGAAGTTCAGAGGCGGGAAAAGGAGTTGATGGGGGAAAGGAAGTTTAGAGTGGGCAGAAAGTAGATCGGGGAGGCAGGGGCATAACTAGAGACGCCAGGGCCCCAAAAGCAAACTTTTGGATGGGGCACTCTACCCCCCCCCCCTCGCCCTCCTCCCTGACCATGAACATTTACCAGGACATGCTGTTAGATAATGTAGATAATACAAGCTGCAAATACCTCACCATACATATCACCATCATACTGCTACCAAACAAATCCCACTATACCCAGGCCAACATTACCAATAACGCTATTACATAGGAACCTGATTATAGCGGCAGAACATGACCACAAAGTGACTGAAAAATACAAAAAAACTCTAACTGATCAGTACCCAAAGACCAATAGTACCGCCATATAGTGACCATATAGTGTTTTATGATAGTGTAAAATAACTATGGATACTGTATATAACCAACATTCAGTGACCATATAGTGGAAGACATCAGTGTACACAGGCTCTGCAAACTGTATATTTCCTCCATACAGTGACCATATAGTGGTAGACACCAGTGTACACAGACTCTGCAGACATAAGTGATTAAAGTGTAGTTACATCTTGTGACTCACAGGTGTTGTTTCTCTGATGCGTCGTTGACTTTCCCTTTTGTTCTGCATCCGATCCAGACTGCCATGATGACATCTCCCGACCACTTGTCCCTGGAGATTTAGAAACGAATATCTTAGAATCCTGACTTTCCAGCACCTCCCTCCCTGCCCCCCTGGCTATATTGGGTCAATTTTGGCAGGCAGGTTTTATATAGGCTATGTGGGGCCCCAGATAGGCAAGGTTTAGGTAAGCAATAGAGTCCCCATATAGGCAGGCAGGGTTTAGGTAGCTATAGGGAGCCATGCAGATAGACAGGTGGGCTATAGGGGCCATATAGGTAGGTAGGCAGGGTTTAGGTAGCTAAAGGGGCCCCATATAAGTAGACAGGCAGGCTTCAGTGGCTATATAGGTAGGCAAGGTTTAGGAGGCTATAGGGGCTATATAGGCAGACAGGCTTCACGGGGCTATTGGGCTATTCAGGCAGGCAGACTTAGAGAGCTATATAGGCAGGCTTTAGGGGGCTATATAGGCAGGTTTGGGGGGACTATATAGGCAGGCTGGGGGGCAGGCTATATAGGCAGGCTGAGGGGTATATAGGCAGGCTCGGGGGTATATAGGTAGGCTGGGGGGCTATGCAGGCAGGCTGGGGGGTATATAGGCAGGCTGGGGGGTATGTAGGCAGGCTGGGGGCTATGTAGGCAGGCTGGGGGATATATAGGCAGGCTGGGGGGTATGTAGGCAGGCTGGGGGGAATATATAGGTAGGCTGGGGGGTATATAGGCAGGCTAGGGGTATATAGGCAGGCTGGGGGGCTATGCAGGCAGTCTGGGGGCTATGCAGGCAGGATGCAGGGTACATAGGTAGGCTGGTGGGTATATAGGCAGGCAGGAGGGTATATAGGCAGGTTGGGGGTATATAGGTAGGCTGGGGGTATATATAGGCAGGCTGGGGCTTATGTAGGGCCGGCTGGGGTAAAATAGGCAGGCTGGGGGGCTATGTAGGCAGGCTGGGGGCTATGTAGGCATGCTGGGGGGCTATGTAGGCAGGCTCGGGGCTATGTTGGCAGGCTAGGGGGCTATGTAAGAAGGCTGGGGTATATATAGGCAGGCTGGGGGTTATATATAGGCAGGCTGGGGGGCTATGCAGGCAGGCTGGGGGCTATGCAGGCAGGCTGTGGGTATATAGGTAGGCTGGGGGTACATAGGCAGGCTGGGGAGTATATAGGCAGGCTGGGGGTATATAGGAAGACTGGGGCTATATATAGGCAGGCTGGGGGGCTATGTAGGCAAGCTGGGGGCTATTAGGGGAGGATGGGGTATATAGGCAGGCTGGGGGGCTATTTAGGCAGGTTGATGGTATATATGCACGCTGAGGGGCTATGTAGGCAGGCTGGGGGACTATGCAGGCAGGCTGGGGTATATAGACAGGCAGGGGGGCTATTTAGGCAGGCTATAGGGCAGGTAAAATAATAAATAACACCTCACTCCATGCTTCCCCGATGCGCCACGCTCCAGCCTCTCTGCTCAGCGCGGGTGGCGCGGCGATGTGGCCCCTGATTTCCCCGCCCACAGGCAGTGAACTTGTAGGTTCGTTGCCGGCGGGCCCAGGAGCGGCATTACCAGGGTCGCGGGCGTGATAGCAGCTACGCCGGGCCCCCTAAGAGCCCGGGCCCCAGGGCAGCTGCTACGTCTGCTACCCCGGTAGTTACGCCCCTGGGGGGAGGCATATTTAGAGTTGGTGAGGTGGTATAGAGGTAGGGCGATTAAAGTTGGGAAGGGGGTGAGGTAGGGGACTTCAAAAATTACAGATGCCTTGGATAGTGTTGAGCGATTTTTATCGACAAAGTTGAAATCGGCAAGGTTTTTATGGTGATCGAAATTTCCAGATCATGCGATAATTAAGGTTAAAATCTGTGCATCATCATTAAAATCGCGCCTTTTTCGGGCCCCTTTTTTCC
>JAODAL010061037.1:0-20560 GCA_025379985.1 Phyllomedusa bahiana | reverse complement strand
TTTTTCGTGTTTTTTTCTGCTGCACATAATGCCTATATCAAGCAGTTTGGAGTTTGCCAGACATAGGAAACAGTTTCCCACACACCGTTTTGGTTAACACCCCTTTCTCAAGCATGCGTATACTTGTTCAAACAATTATCTTTTTAGGAAGCCAACTGCCACGAACACATTGTTACATGCTAAGTCTGTTCATCCGAAGAAATTGATTGAGAGCATTCCAATTGGACAATTTTTGAGGATTAGGAGGATATGCTCCCTGGAGAGGTTTTTTGAAGATCGTGCGGTTGAGTTAAAACATAGATTTAAGGAAAGTGGTTACTCTGACCAAGTTGTTAATCGTGCTTATGTTAGAGCCAAAAATTCCAAAAGAGAAGAACTATTTACAACAAAGAGACATACCAATGTTGACAATCAGGTGAGATTTATCACTCCTTTTCATGCCCAGTTTAACCTGATGTACAAAGCCTTGGATAAATACTGGGATATACTAAAAACTGATGAAGTGTTGGGTCACTATTTGTCACATCATCCAAATATCACATACAAAAGATCCCCAAATTTAAAATATATTTTGGTCAAAAGTTATCATCGAGCACTCGTCCGGAAACAGCATTTGGCTCAAAGGGGCCAAAATGGGGATGTTACCCTTGTGGCAGTTGCAAGGCCTGTAGAAATGTAGATATGGCCGATTCTTTCTGGAATTCTTCTGGTGAAAAAACATTCAAGATCACTCGGGATGAGCGATTTTAATAGACAAAATTTAAATCGGCACGGTTTTTAGGTTGATCGGAAATTTCCGTTCACGCGATAGTTTCGGTGAGAATCTGCGCATAATCTATTACTATCGCGCCATTTTCGGCACCAGCAAATCAGCTTAGAGCATAGAGCAGGGTGAGCTGGGTGTGTGACGTCATGACTGTGATGTGTATGGTTGTCATTGGCTGGAAAAATCACATGACCTCGTTTTGCATAGAACAGTGCTTCCAGTTCAGCATCGTGTGTCATTGTCTCTCATTAGAGCAGGACGTGTGCTAGATCTCTCTCAATACAGTTCTCTTTATTCACACAAACAACTATGCTTTTAGCTGTGAACATTAGAACATAGATAGATTAGAGAATTTCAGCTCTTAGTTAGTTAGAAAGAGACTTTTTAAAGAAGCATCTAGCACTGTACAGCGGGGGGAGGGGGGGAGTGTTGCGGGCATGCAGGCTTTTGAAAGGAGGGTGTATATTGTGCAGCCCAGACTCTGCTTTGAACCTGCATTGAATGGTTTTTTTTTTAACCAGTTTTTCCAGCAATCCCCTCGCACCTAGTACCTTTTATTTTGTGCAGCCAGTTTTTTTCAAAGACCCACCTTGCACTTACATTAGGATAAAGAAATGTGCTAGTAATTGCAGGTGTTTTTCATATGTGCAAAATCCAACTTTTATTATCCGTATAACATTTAAATTAGGTGTTTTTCACTTTGGCGCAGCCCATTTTTGTTCAAAGACCCACTTGTACTTTTTTTTTTGGGATACAGAAATTTGCAAATAATTGCAGTTTTATTTCATAGGTGCAAAACCCACCTTTTATTTCCGTCTAAAATTTTAAATAGGGTGTTTTTCACTTTGGCGCAGCCCATTTTTGTTAAAGACCATCTTGTACTTTTATTAGGATACAGAAAATTTGCTAGTATTGCAGGTGTTTTTTCAAAGGTGCAAACCCACCTTTTTTATCTGTAAAATTTTTTAAAAGGTGTTTTTCACTTTGGCGCAGCCCTTTTTTTTTCAAAAAACCCACTTGAATTTAAATATTAGGATACAGAATTTGGTAGTAATTGCAGGTTTATTTCATAGGTGCAAAAACCCACCTTTTATTATCGTTCTTTTTAAAATAGGTGTTTTTCACTTTGGGCACCCATTTTTGTTCAAAGACCCACCTTGTACTTTATATTAGGATACAGAAATTTGTTAGTAACTGCAGATGTATTTCAAAGTGCAACCCACTTTATTATCCTTATAAATTTTGAAAAAGGTGTTTTTCACTTTGGCGCAGCCCATTTTTGTTCAAAGACCCACCTTGTACTTATATAAGGATTCAGAAATTTGCTAGTAATTGCAGGTGTATTTCATAGGTGCAAAACCCCTATAATTATCCGTATAAATTTTGAATAGTTGTTTCTCACTTTGGCGCAGCCCATAGAACTGTTGTCCTGCCCAGTAACCAGCGTCATTTCTGAGTGAATCTTCAGCACAGCTGGAGGAGTCATGACAGACAAACGCATCCGGCTTTCCAAGATAATGTGGATCTTTTTGGGACTTTCATCAAGATGAATCAGGCATGGATCTCTGATGTTTGTGGCCCCAATTCCAAGGTAAACGATTTAGTTGCCGGTCTACTTCAAAATTCCTCTTCCAAAAGAAATGGCCCTCTTGAAACTTTTTCTTAAATTATCATTTTCTTACTGCAATTTTTATTCTCAGTTCCCAAAAGTTCTTTTTGGGGGCGGGGGGAAACTGTAAAAAGACACCAAGGTTTCATGAAAAAAACATTTTCCCATTTACTCACTTTAAATCTTTAGAATTTTTCGCATTGTAAATGGTTTTGGGGTCAGGGTTTGTTTGTGAATACGCTAAATCATGGTCCTTTGGAATAAGAAAAATGTTGGTTTTTAAAGGCATTTTTCCCTCACAATTTTAAAGTGCTAAAGGTCATTTTTAATTTTTTTTTTGGGGCATGTTTCTGTGAAATGCAGCAAAACTTACAGGTCCTATTCTAAAAAATGTGGTTTCTAACAGACATTTGTTCTTCACAATTGTCCAAAGTGGCTCAAGGGTCATTTTTTGATTTTTTGGGGGGCATGTTGCTGTGAAATGCAGCTATACTACAGGTCCTATTCTAAAAAATGTGGTTTCTAACAGACATTTGTTCTTCACAATAGTCAAGAGTGGCCAAGGGTCATGTTTTGAATTTTTGGGGGCCTTTTGCTGTGAAATGCAAACTATTATACAGGTCCTATTCTAAAAAAATGTGGTTTTAACAAAACATTTGTTCTTCAAAATTGTCAAGAGTGGCTCACGGGTATTGGTGCTGTCAAAAACAGGAATAGGTAGGACACTGTTAATGGATACATTTTGCTAAATGACTTGGTTTTGCAAGATCTTTAACATAGCTAGCAATCCCTGTAGTGAGACAACCCTTTTAATACAATTAACGAAAAGAGAAACAAATACTTGGTGGGATTCCATCCTAAAAATGGTGGTTGAAACACTCCTTTTTCCGTCACTTTTTAATCTGTGGGTCAGACAGGTTTAAGGGTCATGCTGCATTCCAGGACAGGGATAGTCAATGTCCAGTTCAAGTAAAATGAGGGTTCAAAATCATACTGCCTTCTGGCACTTTTTAATTTAATTGGGTCTTTTGCTGTGGTACAAGACAGGGATAGTGAATGGTCTGTGACTTTTTCTGTGACTTTTAAAACCAAATTTGTGGTTGCCTAAGATGTAGCATGTTATGTTTACTGTTGGGGGGATTTTAAATTTTCCAGCTTTTCCAGCCCTGTTTGCTGTAAGAATGAAGGTTTTGTTCCTCTACATAGACTTTAATGGTCATCAGCGATAATCTATTATCAACTACCGGATATCGGCATGATAAATGCCGATATCGACTATCGATCCGATGACGATAGCTGACGCAATCGCTCATCACTAAAGATCACGCACACTATTACATGTACCACGATATGGGTGATTTATTTTGCCATCTGCCCCTGTGGTTTAGTGTATGTAGGAATGACAACTAGAGAATTCCGCAGAAGGATACGAGAACACGTCCTTGGGATTTTTGCAGCCGAAAAATAATCTGATTCTGGTATGTTGCCCTCCCCCCCCCCCATTCCCCATTGTAATGCTGATGGTTTGAGGTTCAGGGTTATTGATAGGGTTCTTTTTAATTCCCGGGGTGGTAGTTGGAAGACCTTTTTAGCACAAAAGGAGGTCAGATGGATTTTTACACTAAATACGGTATATCAAAAAGGTCTAAAACATTACCTATCACCTTCAGACAAACCTCATGAAGTAACAGAATACTAAGATACAAACACTTTCTCAATAAACTTAAATTTGGAAAACCAAACATTTCACTGATTTCAGTTTTTAAAAAAAGCGCTGGCCCTTTAAGAAAGCTCTGAAGTCGGGCCAAGTCAGCACATGACAGCTTGATGGATGACTGTGATGGCAGTAGTAGGCTCCTGAGCTGGGAGAGTCCAAAGTGCAGGGGGGAGCCTGTAAATCCTCATCATGTGCACACCAGCAGCAGTGTGATACAGATGCCTGTGTGCTATAGAGGAGAAGGCTTAAGCAACAGGTAAACTCTGTCACACTGTTTCTTTAGGCTATGTCTACACTGCACAGAAAAAAAGTAATTTTTTTCATTTTTTTATTACTATTTTATAAAAATTCTGAAAAAACGACTGTAAAGAGCTCCCATAGACTTATATCGTAAAAACCTCCTGCTGTCTACACTGCTTATTTTTTCTGCTTGTTTTTTTACTGGTCGTCTTTTGTAAAATGTTGTAAAAAAAAAACACCAGAGCCAGGCAGAAAATTTACTACAAGAGTCTATGTAAAGCGCAGGATGTTTTTTTGCCGCAATTTTTCAATGAAAACCCACCCAGTCCCTCCTATAGTGGTTGTTACAGTTTATACTTTTTTTCAATTCTGCTTACAAGTGTTTGATATGTCCTTGTTCGTACTGTTTGTAATAAAGTGATCATGTTTTTGTCGCTAAATTTTTTTGCACAATTCAAGATTTTTGCTCTAATGACAATAAATATACTTTTTTTTAAGGATTTTGGCGCTATAATCCTTTTCTTGGAAGATTTTATTGCTAATAAAGTTATTTCGCTTGTGACGCTAAAAATATGTTTTTTTTTTACAGATTTTGGCGCTATTAAAGTTATCTCCCTTTTGTTGATAAAAATAGTTTTTGGGGGATTTTGGTGCTATTAAAGTTCTCGCTTTTGTTGCTAAAAATAAGTTTTGTGGCGTTTTTAAATAATTTTTTTAGGATTTAACACTAAAATAGTTTTTTACGGATTTTTTCCCTATTAGTTATCTTGCTTTTGTTGCTAAAAATAATTTTTTTACGGATTTTGGCACTAAAATACTTTTTTATAGATTTTGACGCTAATAAATTTATCTTGCTTTTGTTGGCAAAAATCCGCATTTTTTACGGATTTTAGACCAAAATCCCAAAAATGAAGTTCCCCGCTTTTTTTCGTTAAAAATAAGTTTTTTGACGCTAAAATCTTTTTTTTCCGGGGTTTTAATACTAAAATCCTTTTTTTTTTTTTACGGGTTTTGGGCTATTAAAGTTATCCGCTTTTGTCGCTAAAAATCCTTTTTTATTACAGATTTAGGGATAAATTTATTAGCGGCAAAATCCGTAAAAAACCAGATTATTGCAGAAAAAGGAGATAACGTAGACCAAAATCCATAAAAACATGGACTTAAGCACCAAAATTCGTAAAAAAAACTGTATTTTTTGTGAAAAAAGTGAGAACTTTATTAGCGGCAAAATCCGTAAAAACCCATATTTTTTGCGACAAAAGAACTCTATTAGTGCCAAAATCAGTAAAAAAAAGTTTTGTAGTGCCCCGAAACCCCGTAAAAAAACAATTTTTTGCGGAAAAAGCGACATAACTTTATTAGTGCCAAAATCCGTAAAAACAAGGATTTTAGCGCCAAAATCCATAAAAAAAGTACGTTTGGCTACAAAAGCGAGATAATTTTAATAGTGCAAAAATCCGTAAAAACGACTAAAAGATTCCATATAAATGCAATAACATGCTTTTCACACCCTTTTTTAGGGGGGAGTTACATCCAGTGGTTTGATTTATGTAACATTAAAAACCAGCTTCAAGACAAGCAATAAACGCGGGTTAAAAAACTGCGCCAAAAAATGCAAATTGCAAAAATAAACTGACGTTTTTTCAGCTGCTTTTGACAGGCAGTGGACAGAAAACTCAGTTTTTAGTATTTGGCTTTCAGGTCGTTTTTTGTAGACATAGCCTTAGTGTGCTGTGCCTGCTGTACTGTATGTAGTGAGACTCAGATGACCCTATACAAGCAACTAAGCCCTCAACTCCCCCAGCTAAGTTGGATCTCCCAACAGATCTTTAAGGATCTCCTGAGTTACAAAGTGAAAGTAAAACCTGTTTCCCTGTAAAACTGAGGGAAATCTTCTGGATTGCTAATGGCATGTATTTGAGAAAAGTCTTATAATTTCATCTTCTATCAATTTGTGTGTGTTTCTATGGAGGTGATAGATACTCTTAAATGAACTGTTAAATTTTGCACCTTTTTTGTAATCTTATCTATATATTTTCATTTTTCTGCTCTCATGTTTCTGGTATATTTTAATGGTTTTATGTGTTTTATTAATTGAGTATTTTTGTGTTTTCCTAGTTAAAGATTTTAATGAGTTACAATTGCCGGTTTAGCACCCTGTTTTATACTAAGAACTTTGAAGATGATCAAAAGAAAGATGATGGATTTAACAGGACATATTACATCAGAGTTTGGCATTCTGTCATCTATTGTTAGGGTGTTTGGAAATTGTTCGGACATTAAAATTTGGTGCCTAGAATCTGTTTGAATAGGAATGGAATTAATTTGTATAATTTGCACTTTGCACTTTATTTACATTATGGTCTATGATGTGTGTTGGAGTAGTTGTTTTTTTTGGAATTAATGTGACTTTATATTTATTATGTACATGTATTTGGTATTTTGTTGTATTGGTATTTCTGTACTATTTTACTTCACGATATTAGGATATAAGATATATATTATGCAATACTATTTCTTGTTATTTTTTATATATTTTTCGTTCATTATTTATTTTTATTTTTTTTATATATATATGGAGCCTGGTGCAATAATAATAATAATAATAATAATAATAATAATAATAATAATAATAATAATAATAATAATAATAATAAATATCTTCCTTCACTTTTTTCTTGTTCACATTGTATGTTCACTTTTATTATTACTTATTATTTTTCACTTGCACTAATTGCACTCTCATCACTTTTGCACATGACTATCACACTTTATCATATCATACCTCTATATGTATTTTTATAATCATGCACTATAATTAGAGATGGGCGAATTTCTCAAAAATTCGATTTCCTGACTTCGCTGAATTTTCCGTCAAAATTTGTTTCGGTCCGAATTACTTCGGGACGAATCGCGTTAAAAAACAGCTATTTCCAGGCTGCGCAGATCCTGTAGGGTGCTGTAGAACGTTGTGCCATGCTTAAATATGCAGAGGGAGCTAGGTTTGGTCTTCATACAATGTTGTGTTTTATTATGACACGCATATGACTGCCGTCGCTCTTAGAATCGCTGCACTATAAAATTCCCTGGGCACTTAAGAGGGCAAAACTGACCTAAAAAACTGAAGCGGGAATGTAGCCTGACAAAGTCATGGCAGACCAAGCTGTAAAAAAAAAAAAGCTGAGGGCTCAGGTGGCAACATCAGTGGGCCACAGAGTGACACAGTGACAGAGTGTGGAGGTGACGGCAGCAGCCACAGCAGCATTATGTCAGAGAGTGGCACAATGACATTCTGGAGGTGGCAAAAACAGGAGTAGGCCACAGAGTGGCACAATGACAGAGTGTGTAGGTCACGGCATCAGCCACAGCAGCAGCATGAGGTCAGACAGTGGCACAATGACATTCTGGAGGTGGCAAAAACAGGAGTAGGTCACAGAGTGGCACAATGACACAGTGTGTAGGTCATGGCAGCAGCCACAGCAGCAGCATGAGGTCAGACAGTGGCACAATGACAGAGTGTGTAGGTTACGGCAGCAGCCCACAGCGCAGCATGAGGTCAGACAGAGGCACAATGACAGAGTGTGGAGGTGACGACAGCAGCCACAGCAGCATGAGGTCAGACAGTAGCACAATGACATTCTAGAGGTGGCAAAAACTGGAGTAGGCCACAGAGTAGCACAATGACAGAGTGTGGAGGTGGGTGGCAATACCAGTCCCTGGAAAAGATGGTGGTAGGCAGATGGAGAAACTGTCAGCAGATGTGTGGCGGCATCAGAAAAGTGGCTGAGGCAGGTAGTTTGAACCCAGACTCATTTCTCAATGTTTGGGTGAGGCGTCATGGCTGATGTAATCTGATACCTAAGGTATTGGTGTGTGGAAATCCTGGCCGATCCATGCCTGATTCATCTTGACAAAGGTCAGTCGTTCCACATTTCCCGTGGACAAGCGGGGTTCCTTGGGGTAACGATGGGCCCCCGCCGCACTGAACACCCGTTCTGATCCCACCATACTGGCCGGGCAGGACCCCTTCTCCACTGCAAACTGGGCAAGTTGCGGCCACACATCCAGTTTGTCTGCCCAGTAGTCCAGCGGATCTTCTAACTGGGGTGGCAGAGTGCTGACCAAGCAGGCCACCTACTTTCAGTGAACACACCTACTCTTCGCTCATCAGAGCTATGCGCATGGCAGGAAACACCTCGATCTGCCTCAACTACGGCTTCAAGTGAGTATTCTTTATTGTAAATTATATGTGCAGCGGTACAATCATGTAAAAAAGCTGGCACTCAGCCAACGCGTTTCGGGCCACTTGTGCCAAGTAGGCCACCACCTGTTGGTTCAGGTACTGCTCCAGGTCCTGCTTCTGCTGCTGCTGGCAACTGCCCTCCTCACTAGGCGGGTGAAGGAAGCTGCTCATCCGTGACTCCAGACTTAGGTTGTTGCTGATGGAGCTGGTACTGCTCCTACCCCTTCCCTCCCCCCACCTTCCCAGCCGCCGCGGCAGTAGTACGAGAGTGCTGAGGAACCCCCCGTTCATACCGGTCAGAGGAGTGTCGATGCCGCACCTATGCAGTGGCCAACTGACTACGGAGGATTTCCCTATAGTATTGGAGTTTGTCCTCCCTCTCAGCAGCTGGGAAAAGGCTCCCATTTTGGACTGGTAGCGGGGGTTTCCAATAGGGTGGAGAACCAGAAGCATCCCTCTGCCGGATGGTGGACTTTCAGCTGTCATTAACCAAGCAAATCAGCATGCTGCGGGCCATCTGCACAGTGACCCCGAGGGACTCCCTGCCTCATCTCCACTGTATACTGCCACGGTGCTTGTGTGTCACCTGCCTCGTCTTCCTCATCTCCAACTACCTCCTCCAGCTGCTCCTGCTCCTCCTCTCCTGTCACCTGGGTAGAAAATCCACTAATTTCACCAGATAATGCTTCTGCTCCAATGTCCTCCTCCTCCTCTAGTTCAGTCCCCACCGGACTCATGTGGCCACGAGATTATAGTCGCCACGTCTCCAGTCCCCTGCCCAGACAGATTTTTCAGCATCTGTTCCAGGACATGAAGCAGTGGAATGACGTTATTCATTCCATAGTTCTGGCGACTGACAAATAACGTGGCCTCCTTGAATGGCCTCAGCAAACGGCTCGTGACACGCATGAGCTGCCAATGGCTGACATCAAAGTTACACAGGGGAGTACTCCTGTCCGCCTGGATCATTAAAAAAATCATTAAGGGCCTTTCTCTGTTCATACAGTCGGTCCAACATGTGCGGGCCCTGGAATTCCAACGGGTGGAAAACATCGCATATCAGCGTGTGCTGGGGGGGGCCCGTTCTGCCGCGGCAACTCGAGGAGGGTGTTCCTGGCTTTGTAGGAATGGAGGAAGTGCATTCACAGTTTCCTGGCTATTTTCAGAATCTTCTGAGGATCGGTGGAAGACTTCAGGAACCTTTTCACAATCAGATTGAACACGTGCGCCATGCAGGGTGCATGGACCCTCCCTCCTCGGTGCAGCGCGGACACCATTATCCTCCCATTGTCCATCACCATTTGGGTTTTGATTTGCAGTTTGGGGCGGAGGAAAGCCCACCATCGATTTCTTGCTGCATGACGCGGGAGCAGTTCCTCCCCTGTGTGACTTTGTTCGCCGAGGCAAGCCAGGTGTAGAACTGCGTGACACCGCTGTGCCCTACACATGTGGAATGATGGAGCAGTACTTGTGGAGGCTGAGATGGTGTTGGTGGTGGAGGAGGAAGAGGCGGAAAATTGGCGCAGGAGCAAACAGTTTGACAACATGCAGGGGAAAGCGGCGTCTCCTGTCCAAGTTGTTGGTGTGCCTGGGCAGGAAGCACATTCACCCAGTGGGCCGTAAAGGACATGTACTGGCCCTGACCGTAGTTACAGCTCCATCCGTTCACGCTGCCTTGCACCTTAGAACAAACCGATAAGCTTAAGGACTGGCCCACCTTCTGTTCTACATATTTGTGAAGGGCTGGTACTGCCTTTTTGGAAAAGAAAATTACGGGTTGGAACTCTCCTCCTCGGGTCGGCACAGGCCATTAATTCTTCTGAAACAGTGCAGAGTTTCCACCATTTGGAAAGGGAGGGAAATACAAATACCAACAAATTGGAAAGGAGCACGGTCAGCTTCTGCACCTTAGGATGGTTGGACGCATACTGTTGTCTCTTTGCAATCGCCTCGTTGAACGACTGCTGGCCCCATGAGTAACGAGGAGCAGGAGCGTCTGGACCGGGAGATGATGGCAAAGAGAAACAGCTCCCTTCTGCAGAGGTGGTGGAGCCTTGACTGGCTGCAATGGCATGCATGCCACTGGGCGCTGCTGCGGCGGCACCAGGTTGGACCACCACATCTGAGCCACGGTTCTCCCAGGCCATCGGATGGTGACGCTGCATGTGTTGACGTAGGGCCTTGGTGCCAATGTTAGCTCCCTGGCCACGCTTCACTTTCTGCCCACAGAGTCTACATATACCCGTGTTCAGCTCCTCCGGTGTCTTAGCAAAGAACTGCCACCCCGCCGAGTAGCTGATTTTACCGCCAACGCTCCGCACTGAGTGACTACTACCACCGCTGCCTCACTGAGCCCCTGTTCCACTACTTTCTTGGACCTGCGAAGCGGGTTTTCTAACCCGTGGCCGCTTTGCTCCTGACCTCACACTGCTGCTACCCTGCTGACTCACGGCCATACAACCCACTTGATGACTGCGCCGCTGCCTGAGGCGCAATCTGACGCCCTCTTCTCTTGACGATGATGAAGCCCTTGCTCCCAAGTGCGGTCGGTTACATCATCATCGATTTGTGTTTCATCGTCACTGCTGTCCTCATCACCGGTCTTGGTATGCAAAGACTGACCCCTCACAACATGACCTCCCATGCCACTCTCCACATCTATACTTTGCCGCCTACTGCAAGAAGCAGGGGATATTGGCCCCATTTCTTCGCTGTCAAGTAGCTTCTGACTGCCCTCCTCAAATTGTTCATGTATAGTGGTGCTGAGCCCAGACCACATAGTAGACCTATGGCTGAGGGAACCGGATGGGACAGAGGCGGGTTAAGGGCCGGTGATGGCCGCTGACCCGCTCCCGGGCCATGCCAACTAAGGGTTGTGCCTGACGTTTCCCACCGACTCTTGGTTGGGGTTGTCAGATGTCATCTGGGAGGAAGTGGATGACCTAGTCAACCAACAAGAACCTTGGGTTGCTGAACAACACACGGCCGTTAGATGACACCGGCAGTTATGGCCTCACCGAGTGACTGACAAATATTGAACGTAGCCAGCCACATCCCGAGTGCACAGGGCACGGACCTCTGCTGAAGCCTCACAACAGTAGTGTAATGCCAAGAAGAAACGATGAATGGTCCAGCACGATCCAGTGAAGATAAAACATCCAAGGTTTATTGAAAAATAGTAAAATCAACAAAGTATGCAGCTGCTAGAGTGAAAAGCATAGTTAGCGGTGGTCCCCTACAAGTGGAGCTTAAGTATGCTGACGCATTTCGGGCTTAAGGTACGCCCTTAGTCATAGCACTACTGGAAACATCTAAAAGCATGGTATATATAAGATTAAAACTAATTACATAGCAATTATAGATGTAAATTACCTGATGTCATGTGGATGGGCACGCATGCTGCAGCGGATGATCCAAGTCCCGTCCCGGAACTGAAATTACGTAGATCCGGTCATGAGCATAAGCTACAATGAAGCGCTGCCTGGTAAGGGAAAAACCGCTGCGCATGCGCACCAGCATCCAGATGGACAAGAACAAGACAAAACAAAACAAAAATCAAGAGTAAGCAGCACAACAATGAGACGAAACATATACGCTAAAATATAGTTCTATTAGATAAGACGTGCAGAAAAATTTCGCTAAAAAAGCGAGGGTTTCCCTTTTGATTTTAAGACCCTGTGGTAAGTAATTTTAAGACAATAATCCAATCCTTCTATGTTTCGCAATTTTCCACAATTAACCGCCTCTTGGTGGCCTGCAAACTTTTTTATTGCTCGTATTTTTTCGTACTGCAGTTTGAATTGTGTTTTTGTATGAAAGTCTGTAAGACCAGATTTATTTCTTTTGAAAATTTTTAACTTTATTTACAGTTCTAAGAATCTGATCTTAAGCTTTGGTGGTACTGCCTATATATTGGAATTACACTCCGAGCACCAAGCTAAAAAACTACATTTTGGGGGGTTACAGTTAATAAATTGTTTAATGGTATTTTTGATCACCTACTTATTTTTAAATTTTTACCAGGGCACGCAAAGGAACATGTGCGGGACTGTCTCAAACCCGCACTTGAAAAATCCCTTGGGAGTTTTTAGCCCCGGTCGAACTTTTTTTCGATCAACAAATGTGTTAGAGGTAAGTAAGCTACCGAGAGTTTTTGCTCTTCTGGATACAATTTTGCAACCTTTAGATAATATATTATCCAACACTGTATCTCCATACAAAATGGGGAGATATTTGTACACAATATTTTTAATTTTATTAAACTGTTTTGTATGATCTAGTACAGGGGTCCTCAAACTACGGCCCGCGGGGCGGCTGGGGGCCGCCGGGGGTTTGTTTGCGGCCCGCCGCTGCCATCCGCCGCCGGCTGCCGATCGTTGACATGTAGCAGGCCCGGCGGGGGCCCAGCGGCGGAGCCGCAGTTCTCCTTTTTCACTGGTGCGTTGCTATAAGCTGGCCCCTGCCGTTGCGCTTTTTCGCGATGCCTCCCGTCAACCGCCCACAGCACCTCCCATACGATGGGAGGTGCTGCGGGCGGTTTGCAGGTAACATGAGAGCCATCGTGAGCAGCGCAACAGCAGGGGCCAGCTTCGGGGGGCGGACACTAAGGAGCTGATGGGGTGCCTGAGGGCGGACACTTGCAGTATAGGGAGGTGTCTGTGAGGGAGTGGTGGAGGGTGGACACTCTGCAATGTAAACATTGCAGAGTGTCCGCCCTCCTCCACTCAAAAGACCCCTCCCATATACTGCAAGTGTCCCCCCTCAGGCACCTCCCATCAGCTCCATAGTGTCCCCCACCCACAGTCCGCCATCCAGGCGCGTGATCTGCTGATTCCAGAGCAGGATGTAGGTCAGTCCTCAGCATTCCCGCCACAGGAGAGAAGCCACGAGAGGCAGGGCAGGAGCCATGGAGTGCCAGGGCAGAAGCCTCCCTCCGAGACCCAGGGCAGGATCCCCCCTCTCCTCCAGACTCAGGGCAGGAGCCCTCCCTCTCCTCCAGACCCAGGGCAGGAGCCCCCACTCTCCTCCAGACTCAGGGCAAGAGCCCCCACTCTCCTTCAGACCCAGGGCAGGAGCCCCCACTCTCCTTCAGACTCAGGGCAGGAGCCCCCCCTCTCCTCCAGACTCAGGGCAGGAGCCCCCACTCTCCTCCAGACCCAGGGCAGGATCCCCCCTCTCCTCCAGACTCAGGGCAGGATCCCCCCTCTCCTCCAGACTCAGGGCAGGAGCCCTCCACTCTCCTCCAGACTCAGGGCAGGAGCCCTCCACTCTCCTCCAGACTCAGGGCAGGAGCCCTCCACTCTCCTCCAGACTCAGGGCAGGAGCCCCCACTTCCCCCCAACCTCCGAGTCAGGACAGGAGCCTTGAGACAGGAGCCAACTTGTCGGACAGAGGTGACCACCTTTTTAGAAGCCCTATAATTATTATGGATTGTAATGTGCTGTCCCTGTTGCATGTTTAGCTTTTCAGGTGTCTGGGAAAGCTGGGTGAAGACGTTAGTAGAGCTCACAATGTCGGACACATTTGTTATAGATTCCACAGTTTTCCCAGGTGACAAGTTTGTCTCGTCTGCAGGTGATCTATTCCTGGCACCCATCCCTGATTATTGCTAAGCACACTTGTCATCTGGGAGAGCTGGAATCTATAACAAATGAGGTCAGCATTGGGAATTCTACAAATGTTGTCATGTTGAGTGACCAGCAATGCTGCATATACCGATTTCAAATCCCCTGTGGGGAAAAGTGAAAAAAAAAAGTGAAACACAAAAATAAACACGTACACTGCTCTTTTCCCTTTACAAACAAACCCCTTACCCGAAAAAAGATCCAAAAATAAAGCAAGATATTTGGTATTGCCACGTATGTAACAACCTGCCCCATAAATCTGTCATGTTATTCAAACTGCACGGGTGAACGCCGTAAAAGTCAGAATTGTGATTTTTGTTTCATCCCTCAGCATGTAAAATGGAAAAAAAGTGATCAAAAAGCCATATAAATGCCAAGTGACACCAAGTAAAAAAGTTGGTTCATCCCGCAAATAAAGTCCTTACGCAGCTCCGTATACAGAAAAATATAAAAGTTATGGCCATCAGAAGACAGCGATGCATAAATAGTGTTTTACACAATAAAAACTTTTTTATTTTAAAAAGGCGCTTCAACATGAAAAATAATAAATTTTGGGGAAACGCCGTAATCGTATCGACCCCCAAAGTAAAACTTTTTTTTTTAACTATATTTTCCCGGGCCCCCCAATGGTCTGAGGGACCGTGAACCGGCCCCCGGTTTAAAAAGTTTGAGGACCCCTGATCTAGTACAAGTGTCGGTGTATTAATTCTCAATTGGCTTTTTTGTTTTTGTGCAAGTAAATCCCGTCTATCCCTATTGTGGTTTTTTTTCAACGCTGTTGATAGTAACTATTTTGGATAGCCTCTGCTAGACTTCTACTTCGACCTGGCTCAACTGCAAGGGATTTTTCAAGTGCGGGTTGTGACAGTGCCGCACATGTTCCTTTGCGTGCCCTGGTAAAGAATTTGAAAATAAGTCAGGTGATCAAAAATATCCTATTAAACAATTTATTAACTTCCTGGCACTCAGGAAGGGGCTGTGCTTAAATCCAAGTTTAGCAAATTCACATATAGTGTTTTTGTTAAGATTGCTGAATGTCGTTCTCACAACATTTTTTTTTTAGATTTGATGAGGATTTTTATCTACAGCTAAAGGGGACCTTGATGGGTTCCCATTTAGCACCAAGTTACACAAACATTGTTATGATGTTTTTTGAAAAGGCATGTGTTTTGGATTCGGTTTTTAAGCAATATATGGTTTTGTGACACAGATGTATCGACGACGTGTTCCTGCTTTGAACAGGAATGGAGGGACAGCTGGTGAGAAAATCGTCCAGAACCTTGATGCTGAGGTTCGTAAGGAAGCAACAGTTACTACATTGTATACCAAAAGTACCAACTGCAACAATGTGTTACATTGGGATAGTCAACATGCCCCACAAGTGTCTAAGGGCATACCGAAATCACAATTTATTAGGACATGTCACATCTGCATGGAGGATGATAACTATTTGTTTAACATGGATAAAATTATAGAAAAATTTGTAGAACGAGGCTTTGGTAGAGATGATTTATAAAAAAAAAAAAAAGGTTTAGAAGTCTTCAACATCCCACATCAAGATAAAACTAAGAATGGGGGATAGATTTACCTTTCCAAACCAACAACTTTCACAAGTTAAAACTAAGAATATGGGGATAAATTTACCTTTGTCTCCACGCATGATATGCTGGCATGAGTGAAAAAGTCATTTTAAGACATTGGAAGGTCTTGTAATCAGACCCTAAGTATGGTTCCTTGTTCAGGGAATGCCCACAATGGATCTACCAAAAAGGGAAAACTTTAAGACAGGAATTAACATCGTCTGTTATTGGCAACAAGAAAAAATCAGACACAGCAGAACCGTGAGAACAGGAACACATGCATGTCTCTGATGTCAGAAGTGCCCTTCCATTTTAAAAGGGGAATATATCAACCATCCTACAAAAGGCACTCCGTTAAAGATAAAAAGCATTTTTTTTTTACCTGTGACAGTTGCCAGGTTGTTTATATAATTAAATACCCATCCAGTAATATTTATATAGGAGTAGGAACATAAGGGTGATGATAAATGAACAGAGATCCACTATTTACCAGTATAAGGAAAAATGGGATATAGGTAGAGATGATCGAATTTCTCAAAAATTCAATTCGCAGACTACGTCAAATTTTTCGTCAAATTTCTTTTCGACCAGAATTAATAGCTATTTCCTGGCTGTAGAGAGCCTGTACGGTGTTTTAGAACATTGTGCCATGCTCAAATATGCATAGGGAGCATGGTTTGGTCTTCATTCAATGCAGCCTTTTACATGCAGAAGACAAGCACCGCTCTTAGAATCGCTTCACACTTCACTTCTCTGGGCAGTTAAAGGGGCAAAACTGACCCAATATCTGAAGTGGGAATGCAGCCTGACAAGTTAATGTCAGCGGCAGCTGGAAAGAACCAAGCTGAGGGCCAAGTTCCTACAATAGCGTCAAAGAGCGCACTCCTTTTATACCGACATCAGATGATTCCACAGATTATGACAGAACCTGTTCTGTTAAACGCTGATACATGTAGAGCCCCCCCGAAAGAGTGGAGAGGGTGTCAACAGTAATTTTGAATTGACGTCACTGATGTTGCCCTTCCTTTCATCAGTCAGTGTCCGCTTTCAATCGATCAATAATCATCAGCATTGCTAAAGCCAAAAACAAACAGGAGTTGATCCAAAACAGAGATGACCAGTAAATGGGATATTTGCATGTCTTCTGTGTTCTATATCCACTCCTGCTTTTGGCTAGCTAATCATCAGGCAATCCTGTTCCTTTTCATTCCTTCTGACAGATTAAAAGAAGGGGAAAACCAAACATAGTGGCAACATCATTGAGTGGTGGAAGGTGGAAACAGCATTAGGAAACCAAAGGGTGTTCCAGTGATACAGTGGTCAGTTGACAGCAACATCACTAGGCCACAGAGTGGCACAATGGCAGGTTGAGAAAGTGGCAGCAACATCAGTAGGCTACAGAGTGGCAAAATGACAGGTTGAGAAGGTGGCAGCAACATCACAAGCCCACAGAGTGGCACAATGACAGAGTGTAGAGGTGGCAGCAACATCACTGCCCCACAGAGTGGCAAATAAAAGGTAGAGAAGGTGGCAGCAACATCAGCAGGCCACAGATTGGCACAATGACAGGATGAGAAGGTGGCAGCATCATCACTAGGCCACAGAATGGCACAATCACACATTATGGAGGTGGCAGCAACATCACTAGGCCACAGAGTGGCACAATCACAGAGTGTGGAGGTGGCAGCAACATCCCTAGACCACAGAGTGGCACAATGTCAGAGTGTGGAGGTGGCAGCAACATCACTAGACCACAGAGTGGCACAATCACAGAGTGTGGAGGTGGCAGCATCAGTAGGCCACAGAGTGGCACAATGACAGAGTGTTGAGGCCGGTGGCAATACCAGTCCCTGGTCAAGATGGTGGGTAGCAGATGGAGTAGTTTGCAGCAGATGTGTAGCATCAGGCGGGTGGCAGCATGAGAATAGTAGCTGAGGCAGGTAGCCTGAAGAATCCAGACTCATTTCTCAAAGTTTTGGTGAGGCGTCATGGCTGATCTAATCTGATGGATAAGGCATTGCTGTGTGGAAATCCTGGCCAATCCACACATGATTCATCTTGACAAAGGTCAGTCTCTCCACATTTCGGGTGGACAAGTGGGTACTCCTTGGGGTAATGATGGCCCCCGTTGCACTGAACACCCGCTCTGATGCCACACTACTGGCCAGGCAGGACAACTTCTCCAGTGCAAACTCGGCAAGTTGCGGCCACACATCAAGTTTGGCTGCCCAGTAGTTCAGTGGATCTTCTAGCTGGGGTGGCAGAGTGCTGTCCAAGAAGGCCACCACATGCTGGACCAGGGTCTGCTCCAGGTCCTGTTGCTGCTGTTGGTGAGTACTCTCTTCACTAGGCGGGTGAAGGAAGCTGCTCATCACTGACTCCAGACTTAGGCTGCTGCTGATGGAGCTGCTACTGCTCCTACCCCTCCAGCTCCCTACAGCAGCCGCAGCAGTGGTACGTGAGTGATGAGAAACCCCCCCCAAGTTAGACCTGCCAGAGGATGGACGATGGTGCACATAGGCAGCGGTCAACTGACTACATAGGATTTCTCTATAGTACACAAGTTTCTCCTCCCTCATGGCAGGTGGTAAAAAGGCACCCATTTTGGACTGGTAGCGAGGGTCCAAGAGAGTGGAGAGCCATAACTCATCCCTCTGCTGGATGGTGATTATTTGGCTGTCACTACCCAGGCAAATCAGCATGCTGCGGGTCATCTGCGCAAGTGACTCTGAGGGACTCCCTGCCTCCATCTCCACTGTATACTGCCATGGTGCTTGCGGGTCATCTGCCTTGTCTTCCTCATCTCCCTCTACCTCCTCCAGATGCTCCTGCTCCTCCCCTCCTGTCACCTGAGTAGAAAAACCACTCATTTCGCCAGACACTGCTTGTGTCCTCCTCCTCCTCTAGTTCAGCCCCCACCGAACTCACGTGGCCGCGTGATGTAGTCACCACGTTTCCAGTACCCTGACCAGACAGATTTTGCAGCATCTGTTCCAGGACATGAAGCAGTAGAATTACATTATTCATCCCTTAGTCGTGGCAACTGAAAAATAATGTGGCCTCCTCAAAGGGCCTGAGCAAACGGCAGGTGTCCCACATGAGCTGCCACTGGCTGACATCAAATTTACACAGGGGAGCACTCCTGTCCATTTGGATCATCAAAAAATCGTTAATGGCCTTTCTCTGTTCATAGAGTTGGTCCAACATATGGAGGCTGGAATTCCAATGGGTGGAAACATCGCATATCATGTTGGGGGAGGCCATTCTGCCACTGCAACTCAAGGAGGGTGTGCTTGGCTTTGTAGGAATGGATGAAGTGCGTGCACAGTTTCTTGGCCATTTTTTGAATGTCTTGCAGATGTGTGGAAGACTTCAGGAACCTTTTGACAACCAGATTGAACACATGCGCCATGCAGGGGGAATAGGTCATCCCTCCTCGGTGCAGCGCAGACACCATGTTCCTTTCATTGTCAGTCACCATTGTCAGTTATCACGGAGAAAGTCACAAATCAA
Organism: Phyllomedusa bahiana; assembly: GCA_025379985.1. Lineage (NCBI taxonomy): Eukaryota > Metazoa > Chordata > Amphibia > Anura > Hylidae > Phyllomedusa > Phyllomedusa bahiana. The sequence continues at coordinate 1,268 of JAODAL010061037.1, read as the reverse complement.
TTTCTTGTTGCATGACGTAGAGCAGTTCCTCCACAATATGACTTTGCCCAGGCAAACCAGGTGTAGAACTGCGTGACACCGCTGTGCCCTGCACATGTGGTATGGTGGAGCAGGACTGGAGGATGAGGTGGTGGTGGAAGAGGAGGCGGACATTGGTGCAGGGCGCGTGTGAAAACGTGGGGGGAAAGGGCGTCATTGTCAAGTGGGTGGTGTGGCTGGGCGGGAAGCACTGTCACCCAGTGGGCTGTTGGACATGTATTTTCTGACCTAGTTACGCCCCACAGTCTGCGCTGTGTAAAAAAAAATGATTGTAAAGGGACTAGCCCCTTCTGTTCTACATTTTTGTAAAGGGTGGTCTGCCTTTTTTGGAAAAATAAATTTCGGTTGGGGACTCTCCACCTGGCTCAGCAAAGCCAATGTTTCTGATGGTGGGTCCCCATTGGAAAGGGGGAGGTGTACAAAAACTTGGACAGGAGCAGGTCAGGGGATGGTTGGTATTTAAGAAAGTTGGACGCATAATGTTTTCCCTTGGCAATCGCCTCTTTGAAAAATGTGGTGCCTGAGCGGCGAGGAGCAGGAGTCTGGAACCCGGGGAGATGGCAAAAAAAAACAGCTCCCTTGGAGGGGTGGTGGGGGCCTTTACTGGCTGAATGGATGCTGCTGTGTTGCTGTGGCGGGAGGGTGGAAACCCATTGAGACAATTTCTCCCCAAGCCATGGATGGGAAGCTTTTTGTGTGACCGGGCCATGGTGCCAACGTTAGTCCCCGGGCCCCGCTCACTTTTTGCCCAAGATTCTAAATATAAAAGTTCGGCTCCTCTGGTGTCTAAGCAAAAAAAAATGCCACCCGCTAAGTAGTGATTTTCCCAACGCTCCCCACTGGTGACTACTAAAATGCTTCCTCGCTGGCCCCCTTTCCGTACTTTCTGGATCTGCCCGTGGTCGTTTGGGTTTTACCCGGGACTGTGCCCCCTGCTGATCCTGGCCACATAGTGAATTGTGCTGCGCCGCTGCCCGACGCGCAAGCTGACACCTCTTTTCCCCACGATGTGATAGCCCTTTCTGTAACGGCCCCCGAAGTGCGATCGATACAACGTCCTCAATTTGTGTTTTCCCGTCACTGCTTTTCTCTTCAATGGTCTAGCTTTTAGGCCTGATGTTGCAACATCACCTCTTGTGCCCCTCTCCACATATTTTTTCCCGCCAAACCCCAAGATGCAGGGATGTTGCCCCCCCTCTTCGCTGCCAACAGCTGAGGGCTTCCTCAAA